>DF241124.1:23232-88549 GCA_000507305.1 Breviolum minutum Mf 1.05b.01
CTCACATAGAGTGTTCACACATAGAGTGGTCACACATACAGTGCTCACATATAGAGTGGACACATAGAGTTGTCTCACATAGAGTGGTCACACATAGAGTGCTCACATATAGAGTGCTCCCATATAGAGTGTTCACATAGAGTGGTCACACATAGAGTGCTCATATATAGAGTGAGCATAGAGTGGTCACATATAGAGTGCTCATATAGAGTGGTCACACATACATTGCATTTTGTTTTTATTTTCACACTGTTTGGGGTCTCTTGCCGGGATAATTTGTTACTGCTTTTTGATTCCTATCAAGATGAGAGGAATTCATTTTATAATGTTATATACAATTTTTCTACTAAACAGTATCTCAGATTTCTTATCTATGTTTCGGCCTTACGTACCATACCACCAAGTTGGTGCGGCATCATTTGGCATCACCACGTGGTCCGGCTCCAAATGCGGAAGGTCCATGCCGAAACGAACGGTTGGAAAAACGCCGGGGGAACCGTTTGCCCCGGCGTGATTTCTTTTGGTTGGCAAGTTGGGTTTGAAGTTTTGGAGACATGGAGAGCGACATGTTTTGGAAACATTTTCTTGTATAAAAAAACATTTGTTGAACTTATTGGTTTGCTTCAAGCCGCTTTTGCTTGTCATCCAGTTTGCCTGGCAGCGCATGTTTGCGTTTTAGACTCAGTGAGCAATGGCTGAGTGAAGGTGCATTTAAAAAAGAAAGTGGACGTCCACGGTAACAACGGTAACAATTGCAGAACCTGAGCTTATTCAAACCTGAGCAACATGCAGTGGCACGGGCAGTTGTGATCAAGATTTTGTCCCTTCGTCCCTCACAGCACAGCACTTCCGAATTAGACTGCATTTTAGCTTCATTTTCTTCACATTTGCTGCTGTATTTTGGATGTTCACAGAAGGGCTCAACGGCTCAACCGTGGGATTCCCGCTTCGAGTTGATTTGTCCGAGATGTCGGACAGATTTGGGTTTGGAGGGTTGAGTTTTTAGGCCAATCTTGCCATTTTTTGGGGTAAATCAGACGAAATGCGGGTTGGAAACAGGTTGGAATGTATTGAACTGTATCCCGTTATACTGCCAGTTGTTTGTTTTTCAAAATTTTTCAAATTTTTCCATAAATTTGCTGCCCGGCCCCAACCCTGAAGAATGATATCATCCTATAGTCTACCATGAGTTCCTGAGTTCAATATGAGAACCCATGTCTCTCGTGTGCAAGGAGCTTGAAACCAAATTCGAGGCTGCTGCAAACCTGATTGCCAAAGGCACACCTACCAAGGGTTCAGCAAGCACTGATGACTCTTGGACGAAGTTCCCCCCGATGTCCAATTGACCTTCATGAGATTGACACGAAAAAGAGAACTGGCCCAGTACAGAGTTCCAACTTTTGCGGAAGGTTTTTGAACTGAAGATTTCTTGCACAGAACTCACAGACAGATATGCATCTTCTCAATAGGGTGTGTCATAGATTTCGCTGGCAAGCCTCCTTTCGTGCGAAGCCAAGGACAAGTTGAAGTTGTACGGCCTGTACAAGCAGGCTGACTTGTGTGATCTTGTGTGACATGTTGTACAGTACCTTTGTGAACCCACAGCAGCATTTTACCTGAGATTTTGCTATTGCAAGTTTGCAAGCAACAATTTATCTCAAAGATTTGCATTTTCAACACTCCTGAAGAGATTGAACCAATTGAATCAAAACCCGCATGTTTGTGGTCCAAGCTGAATTGTCCGGTTCTATTGTTATAGCTTGGCATACGGACAGCCGTGCTGCGTGGCTAAGGAGCTGTGTGGTATGGGGAACGCCATTGGCTTTGGTAACAGTGAACCTTTGGGCAATGTTGCGGTTGAGAGGGAGAACTTTTGTCAAAGACTAGGCAACTCTTTGTGTGGAGTTTGCGTTGGGATCTTTCTCTTTGTGGGCTCCATTGTCTTGCTTGGTTGGAATGAGTTCAACTATGTTCGAAATCAGGCCATTCTTTTAAAGGTTGAAAAGGAGACCATTGAAGCAGGATGTCTTCCAAGTTTGAGCAATGCTGGAGAACCTATTTGGGCTTCCTGTGCAATCCAACGTGCTTATGATTTTAGCACGGATGCACGGGTACAACAACTCGGCTTAACATTCTCCAACAAACTTCAGGGTGCTTGGTTCAAGGCAGAATCTAAAATCTTGCAATGGACCGAAGATAAAGGTTGTAGCAGTCATAGCACAACTGGAGGTGGCAAAGAAAAGGTTTGCACTTATGACTATAACTTGGAATGGGTCTCATCTCCTGTGTCTTCTTCAGACTTCTATTGTTATCCAAATTGGAGACCAGGTTGTGACAGAAGTGGCAGTGAGATTCGTAACTCTGGGTCTGTTCCAAATTTGCTTCAGCAAACATTGCAAGCACCAGTTGGCTCAGTTGGCATGGGTGCATCTGCTAATGCTGTTTACTACCTGGACAACACTCAAATGGCAGTGTTTCCCCCGGACCCTGTATCTGTCTCGGCTGGGCAAAGCACATTGTTGCCCAGCAAACAAGTGGTGGTGGGTACAGCTGGCTCCGTGCAATTCAGTTCGGTACCAGGGAGGGACACTGTGGGTGATGTGCGCACTACATTTACACAGAGCCGGCTTTACGCAAGTTGCTATCATTGCCCTTCAGGGTTCCGTGAATTTGGGCAATGCTCAATTGAAACCTTGGAATACTGGACTACCAGGTACTATGTCAGTGGTTGATTGGGCAATGATGGGTGGATTCTCCAAATCGGATATGATTGATGACAAGCAATCTGAAAATGGTTGGATGGTGATTGGATTGCGTATCCTTTCCTGATGTGGTTTGGCCTTCAGCTAGTCACAGGACCTATAGCATTGATGCCACAAATTTTGCCCTGCTGTGGAGAAATGATTGGTGAAATGGTGGGATGTGCTTTGTGCTGCATGAACTTGTTGATTTCTTTGTCACTTTCTTTGACAGTCATTGGAGTTGCATGGTTGATGGCCAGACCCCTTCTAGGTGTGGGCCTGTTGCTGGTGGCTGCTTTGGCAGTCTTTACTGCTGGCATGTTGCGCAAGAAGTTCCGCAAGGATGCACGAGACCCGGCCATCTCCCAACCCTTCATGACGGAGCAAGGCCAAGCAAATGGCATTCGCATGTCAGGGGTTGCACCGGTTACAGCCGTGGCACCTCAGACCACACAGGTACAGGTGGTATGTCCCCAGGGTGTAGTGGCAGGGCAGATGCTGATGATCCAATGCCCAGATGGAGTTCAACGACAAGTTCAAGTTCCAGCAGGTGTGCAACCTGGTCAAGCTTTCTCTGTCATGGTTTGAAGTAGTTGGCTTCTCTCCTTGATTGTCTCACACGCACAGGCTTAACAAAGCGCTCCATTAGCTCAAAATGTGGATTTGTACCTGCAAGCCGCATTCTTCAATGGTGTGAGCAGCGCATAGCAGTGCCAGGTCAATATTTTGAAGTAGGTGCAGTGCATAATGTTTGCTAAGGATATGTTTGCGCATGGTGTGTAAGCTGTAAGCATGGGACATAGGCGTCTCGCCCTCACAAGCATAGCTCCACCAGGGATGTTAAGATCGCCTTGTTTCTGCTCAGGCCAAAGAAGGAGATAACACAACCTCACAGCCATGGTCCGTCCAATGGGAGACGAAAGCCAAGTGGGAGGCCGACGAGAGAAGCAGATCGAGACAGTCCATGTACAACATACAATATCACAATAAATATATATATATATATTATTTAATTCATTATTCATATTTATACAACATTGAATGGAAAGGTTTCTACATGCAAGTTGGTTTTGCTTGCTTTCTCCCAGAGATTGAATGCTTTGAAACTTGAAATTTGAAACTTGGAAGATGGTTCATTTCGCACTGTGAACTCAGAGGAATGTGTTTTTTGTTTCCTTTTTTTTGGGTGGGGAGTGGGGGTGGGGTGATGAAGACTCACACGTTTTTGTTTAAGCAGCAAATTGCTTCGACTTTGACAATCGGACACAGTCGGACAGAGGCCTGGGAGAAGTGCAAAGGAAAGTCAAAAGATACAGCCAGAAGCCAAGATATGGAAAAATCGCTTTGGAGAAATGAAGTTTCCGATCTCCTGAGATTTGACATTTGGATTTGGCTTTGGTAATTGTTGCAGCAACGATAGAAAGAGATACACTTCACTTGTGCGGGCAAGTGCCCCGAGCACCCTCAAAGAGAAGGAGAGGAAGATCAAATAGTCACACAGACACACCTGATGCGTGAGCAAATGTCCAAAGAGAGCACACCGTTGACATTAAATGGTTTATTCAGGTGTTTGAAGTTTGACTTTTGTGTGTTTGTTTGTTGAGTGCACCAGGTCCCAAGAGCTGTGTTAAAGATAGTGACTACAAGAATCGGACAAGGAAAACGATGACAAGGAAAACGACAAGGACAAAAAACAACATCAACAGGAAGGAATGAACCGCAGATACGATGTCAAACACTATTAAGTGTAAACAAGATTAAAGAAGCATTCTACGGAGTGACAGTAGGGTTTGATATGGTTAAGTTTGCTGGTCAGCATGTCAAGTTCCCGGTTATACAGACCTCAAAATGTCCTAGAATCTTGGAAGTACATGCAGTGACCCCAGGGCCGATTTTAATCAATTTCAAGGTGTTTTTGAGCTCACGACTTGCACATGATGTTTGTTGAGTGGAACTTGTGAAGACTAAGGCCATGACTGAATACATTGCGGAAGTGGAAGCGCAAAGGGAGAAATTTGGCATTACTCCTCCATGAGGCCGGAACAGCAACAGATATGTTGCTGCTTGCGCTGTTCATCTCATGGTTAGTTTTAGTTAGTTTTAGCTTCAGTATAGATTCAGTCATTCTGTGACCATCTTTAGATTTAATAAATACATGTTGTTTTTCTGGTGTTTACATATTGATTGCATGCATTTTTTTTTCAGGATCAACGTATCAAGGCCTTGTTTGTTTGTTTTTTCGTTGTCTGTCCGTTGTTTACTTGTATGAACTTAGGAAGGACTCCATGTGTGTAACTGTGATGTTTCAATCAGGTGGGCGCGTTTAAAAACGCCACGTTCAGCGCGAATTCTCCTGTGAATCCGTTGGAGCCAAGCACAGGTCCTTGTTTGATCATGGATGCTGTTTGCCTTTTGCTAGAAGCAGTGAAGCTAGTTGACAGCTCAGCTAGGGCGATTTGTTGTCACTATACTCCGTTCAAATTGAGAAGGATCACGCATTTGAGATGAATCTAGGCCCAAGAAGAATAGCAGGTAAGGAAGTACATCACTTGTTGGTTCTCTTTCATGCATTGGTACCACCTCAAAGAATGGAGGTTTCCCTGCTCTCTTCAGACAATGCAGACTGCGAAAAGTTGAAAAAGAGAGACATGAATCATGATTGATTTCTTTGTTGTTTTGATCCATCTTTTTGAGCAGACAACGAAAAAATCAAAGAAAGTTGTGAAATTTGAATCATGATTTCATTGTTGTTTTTTGGTCTTTTCATTTTTTGCGAAATTTGCACTCATTTCCTGTACTACTTGCGATTCCCAGATCCCTTGGCAAGGTACCCTTGAAAGACTTGATCTCTGGATGTCACTAGCTATTTCGGTTCCAATTGTTCCAATCGAGTTTCGTGAGTATGAAGGACGTGCCAACAGAGTTGGAATGGCCCCAGATCTTTGCCACGTCTTGGAAGATGAATCCAAGGACGTTTGCCCCTGGGACTGAAAACCCACCCCGGAAAATTCAGATTTTGAACCTAAAGTGGCGGTTTGGAAGATGATGTTCAAATTCAATTTTTTAGGTTCCATGTTAATTTTGAGGGGTGTAGATGTCAGAGTTGTTTGAGTTCGCAACATTCTCTCCTGATGGCCAGTTTTTGAAGTAGTAGGCTTTGAGCATATACTACTTACTGTGCTGCTCCCGTGATCAACTTGTTCAATGCATTGGTTATCATTGGGCCCACACTATTCATAAATATCCTAGATCAATCAAGTGAACCTACAGCTCCGGAAGATGCTCAATTAGATGATCAGTGTATGAATCATGGGTCAATCTTCCATACATCACACTGAAGTACATTTCTTGATGCACACGCTGAATAACATGCACACACACTTGGACCATCAGGGTGCAGTGATGAATGCCCGTGTAGTGCAGATACCAACTCATCCCGTATAAATGTCCTTCATGTTGATTCCACATTCATTCCTCACAGCAGTCCCCACTCCAAAAGATGCTGGTGAAAATCCGAAGTTCCAATCTCTGGGCGCATGTTTCTGGTGATTCAAGAAACACAACTTGCCATTTTCGAGGCGATTTTCAGGGCTATCTTAGCTTCGGTGATTGTTGGTCATCAAGTTGCACATGTCTGGAACTATCGAGACCTGGGTTGGTTTTACCTGATTTACTTCACTCACTGGACAATGACGCTTGGATCGTTGATGATTTTTGGAGGAAAACCAGTGTTTAGTGATAGGAACGTGACAACCAGTAGATTAGCTGAGTTCTATATTTATATATTTAATATATATATAGATCGTTTGGGTCTACGTTTTGCAAATCATGTTTGTTCGGACGGTTTGAGTATCCTTCAATCCTTGGTATGTTCGCGGGGCCTGGGAATCTCAGCTGTTTAATGGATGGAGCATGATAAGAGTATTCAGTAACATTTCGATGCTAAACAGAAACACAGATAATACAGATTGTTTGGGGTTCATCATCAAATTAATGTACCTTGAATCCAACTATGCCAGCATAGGAGGCAAAAAACGCGAAAAAATGTCCCCTTCAGGATCTTGGCAGCTTTCTCCGAGTGCCTCTTGTTTTATTTAGCAGTGTCGGGTCTTTGGCAACTGGAGAAGTTGCCTCCCTCGCCGTCGAAAAAAAGAAGTCCGGGGGCAAGACCATCAGCGAAGTTCGTGCAGATCACACGCATTCTTTGGCACATTGTCCAACCATTCTCTTTGATTCTTGGTGGTAATTTAGCCATGCAGACATCATCAATGACCACTCGGTCATTATTTAAAGAGTCAGCACATGCCACGAGAAATGGCATGATGTTGAAATTCCGAGGATCGGGCTGAGTTTGTCCCTTGGGATGCAGTTGAGAAATGCAAAGCATAACGGCATTTACGTAGTAGATTGGCTGGAAGATGGTTCTGAAGTGCAACTGTTTGCTGCAAGCTGCAAGTTTTTGTTTGATGTTTTGGTTGGGAAACCTCGGCTTGAAACACCATGATCCTCCCATTTTTTACTCCTCGTCTTTGGTTGTTGGCATTCCTGTCAATTCCAAAATCAGGTTTTGGTCGAGTTGGTTGCTCCAGAATTCTCTTGAAGAGTTGCCATCTTGGGGCTACTTGGATGCTTCTCGGACAGCATCTCTTTTGCTCTGTTATTCTGTCAGATTTATGGACGTGTTGAGCCAACCTTTGGCTGAAAAAATTGCTTGCGGCGGCAGATATTTTGTCAAAGGTGTTAGATAGGCAGCTTTGTTTAAACATTCATTTGATTTTAATTACATAGATAATGAGTATAATTTTTTGTTTATACCCCCATATACGGTCATATACATATCTGTTGAATTGTTTACACATCATTTACACAATGTGTGTAATTTGATGTGCTATAACGCGATCCAATCAAAGGCAATGAACCGTGGGTTATAGTATACATTTTTTCTTCGGCTAGTATACATTTGTTTATTTGTCAATATGGTTACGCACATTGTCACATCTCAACATTATTCTTCTATTGATAACATGTATTATATACATGTGATTATCGATCTTGACTGCAGTCATAGGTAGATAGCATTATAGATGTATATATATATATATACATCTGCAAGCCACATGATCCTTGTTTTTGTTGCCTTCGGGTCTTGTTTTGGATCATACGATCCCTAAANCCCCCCCCCCAAAAAAAAAGCCACCCAGATCTGTGCAGGTGAGGTCACTTCCTGTCATATGTGGATATCTGCTAATATCCCTTGATAAGGTTCAAAAGGGACTTGGGAAGCAAAAGCAAACCTTATTAAGAAATATTAAAAAAACAAGAGTGTACACCTTTATTTTGCTCTTATTTAGGCCTTATTAAGGCTACTGAAAGACCACAGTGTTTGCCAAAGATTGCAAATGTCTTAATAATGTTTATTAAGGAGTTTGTCTCCCTGACGAGAAAAATCACAGCCACCCATTGACCAACCGATAAAATCGAACGCAGTGCCACATCTCAAAAGGAGAGAACCAAGTACCAACCCAGGGTTCTATCGTGGGAATCTATTGCATCAAGTACCCAACATCAGGGGATGTCGCCTCCTTATCAAGGCTTAATAAGGCATAATAAAGTATAATAAAGTATATACAGTAATATACAGTATACCTAGTATCCTGCTCGCTCAGCCGTCCGCCATGTCACAAAGCAAAAATCATGAGATCTTGTCCTTGCAAAAATCATGTTGCTCATCATCTCTTGTCTGACACAGCCCTTGGCAAAACTTATTAAACCTTATTAAGGGTTATAAACTGCTCATCCCTTGCCAGCCATATCCCTTCACAAGCCTTATTAAGGGAAATATCGTTTGCACATTTGTTTTGCCCAGAATTCACCATGCACGATCGTAACAAAGGACATATCTATTATATAAATCACTTTGGATCTGGGTGGCTTTTTTTTTTTGGGGGGGGGGTTAGGATCTTATGATTGGAGGGTGTTCAAGCCCCAAAAAAAGAAGGACATCCACAGGTTTCAGGTATATATATATATATATATGATCCAACTCTTGCCCTTTTGAAACTCCATTGCTCCAAGTTCTATACCCATGGCTTTGTGTTGTTTTGGCTCCTTCTCAGCACCTTTGCCGCAAGAGGTGGAGGATTATGTCCGGGCAAATGTCGGGTATGTGACCATGATTCACCATGCACCTGGGTTCATTCTCAATCAGATTATGGGGAATCAAAGCTGTACTGAAACCTATTCCTACATTGACTTGGAAGTTCGCATCCCTAGCTATCTATCATTGCAAGTTCCAAAATAGGAATAACAACAACTTACCTTCAACGATTTTCAATGAACATTAGAAGTTGTGATCAGTTTTTTCTCAAATTGCTATCTTAGATTGCCAAATTGGTTTAACCATGTTCCTCCTGTTGTTTGACAACCAGCTCAGGTTTTCTCTTGAGCAATGTGCCATTCAAAACATCTCTGGCCTTTGGTTGTTGCGTGTGCCTTGAATTTGCTCAGAAGAGATGGATTCCAATCCTGGTGCTTGGGGTATCCTTACAATGAACCAAGAATGATGACATACAAACCCATAGGAATTAATACAATTTTAATGCGTAGAATGTGATGATCCATGCGCAGACAGGTCAACAGTATTTATCTATGATATATGATATTTTTTATATATATAGATGTGATATATATATATATATTATTTGTGATATATTTGTGATATATATATATATTTGTGATATATGTGATATATATAAATGGTATATGATTTATATATATATATATACATGATATGTGATATTTGATATTTGATATATGATATTTATATTGATATATACATAGTACTTAAGCTGAACGATTCCACTAAATAAGCATTGTCAATTGTTTGATTGATGTGCCATGGGCGTTCTCATTTCCATTCCTGAGCCCGGTTGTTTGATTCGCCTTGCCGCATTGAGACATCACATCAATTGTTTGGTGGTATTCTATGCTAGAACGTTGGCCTTTTCAGGGGTTACTGTAATATTTCCATTGCCTCTCCTATGACCTATGACAAATTGTGATGTTTGTATTTTTTGAATTTGGTTGTTTGTATTTTTGGCTTTTGTTGTTTTTTTTTGTTGTTGTTGCTGTTTGTTGCTGTTTGTTGCTGTTGTTGTTGTTGTTGTTGGTGGTGGTGGTGGTGGTGCTGCTGCTGCTGCTGCTGTTGTTGTTGTTGTTGTTGTTGTTGTTGCTGCTGCCGCTTTTGCTTCAAACAGTTTCTCCACACATCTGCAAGACAAAAAAGGTCAGTGAGTCAGTAGGTCATTTTACCTGGGCACTTTCACATATGCCCTCTCAGCTTGTTGTGGCGCTAAAAAGAGTCGATGATTTTCCGGGTTTCCCGTTTGGTGTGATACAGCATGTTGGTTTCCTGGAGGCTATGTGGTTTTCTCGCCTCACCCAGGACTTACTCCTGGATCTACTTCGCATGGACATGGGTCCATTTCTATGCAAAGATTGGAACTCCTGCGCCCTGTGATGGCTACCAGCAACATGACCCGGGAGAAACTCCAACGTTGCCAAGATTAATTTGTAAAGATGTTTGAACCAAAGTAAACTGTCATGCAAAAATTGGTACGTAAGAACCTACTAGTTTTCAGAACTTTTGCGTTTCTGTTGTTTTTTTTTGTGTGGCTATTTGGGGAAAGAACTTGTTTCTCTTTTCTCCCAAAGGCTCAAGGTTTGACAGTTCTGGCAATGCCTAGATTCATTTGATACCTCCCGCTAGCCTCAATGTTTTGCAGGACTGCCCAATCTATAACGAGTTTGACTGGCACAAGCCGCATGTGACAGCTCTTGTCGAAATATACGTGCCTGGGATTATGAAGGATAATGTCGCATTTGGTGTGAAACACAAACAACATCAAACAGCAGATATTTGACATTAATTGACTATCCCACAGGATCAGTATGTGGTATATTAATATATTTACCTACATCTACCATAAAAATCAACCAAATGCAGGTAAATATACCATACATGGATCCTACGGGTATGTGACTACGTTTTTATGTTTACGTGGCAAAGTGAATCTTGGACCAGTACACCTGATTGCCTTCTACAGTGGTGGTTGTTCACGGATGTCACGTTTGTTGTTTCATGCAACCATCAAACATTCAACGGACCTGCCTTTAGGTGTGCTTGATTGCATGCCCTGTAGTTTGCCTATTGTATCGGACTTTGGCATCTGGGCAAGCAATGGAAAGCCATAGGAGATGGAGCTAAAAAAATATCATAGAAAGGGCCAAGACACTCATTTTGGGTGCCATGTTTATTATCCATGATCCCAAGAATTGCACATTGTAGGGTGGAATTGTGCATCATTAGTTCGTTCCATTTGAACATAGTGCAGGGAAACATGTCAGTATCNTATCATGTCATTATCAAACTCTTCCAGAACTGCCCATGTTTTAGACATCTTTAGACCTCTCACCTGATTCACCCACAGCCATGCTCCACTTCCCCTTTTTTGAGGCAACCTGCCGTGGAAAGCGTGGACAAGAGCTGACCATGCCGCCAGACCCGGAGATTGCCGATAGCAATCCCCCGACGGAAGAAGAAGACGTGGATACCTATCAGGACAAGCAACCCGCTGATCACGCCAAAGATAAAGAGAAGCTCGCATCTATTGAAGAAGCAGACGAAGAAGGTGGCGATCAAGAAGACGACCTCAAGGCCGACGTGGCCGAAGTCGCACCGGTGCTTGACAGTCACCACATTGCAGCTGTGATAGCAACACATATTATATATACATGTACTGATGCAAATATCATTGTCTATACTGCATTTCGATTTGTGATTTTCCAACCGTTCCACTAGCACAATCGCATCTATCCCATCATGATATCGCTGATGCAAGCTGAGCATTTTAGCTGTGCCACCAGCCACCCTGTTGCGCGGAATTGGTGGCCAGGATGATGCGGTAGAAGTGGCAGTTTGAGTATTGGCGATTCGATTGGTATGATGTTTAGCTTAGCTTAGTAACGCTTCAAAAGGTGGAGTTTCTGAGCTAAAGAGGTGAGTTTCGCTCCCTGTCAAGGTTGGAAGCTTGACATTTGAAGATGAAAAAAATGAAAAAAACAACATGTGATGATGTTTTTTTGTTGCATTTCAGTGTGACATGTTGGCAAGTGATTGTCCTCCAAGAGTGACATGGAGTATGGAGTGAGGGTGAAGCTTTCATCAAGGTTTCCCGTGGATTGCGCATATTTCCTCAATCCAGTTTTTGATTGAGGAATGTTTTGTTCAACGAAAAATGGACCTCAACTGGTCATGCTGGCTGAGATCTTGCAGTGCAGTTCGGCTCGACCGCGCCGTTGTTGCAAATGCATGATACTCAAGCAAGCGCTTTGGTGCATCAGTTTTGCTGTGGGCCCAAACCGCTGCTTTCACTCAGCAGTTTGGCTCTACCTCGTCAACTGCTGGGAGATCCTGCATGGATCAGTTGGCCTGTCTCAACGTGAATGTGACATGCCGCGGTCCTTCGCGCTTCCTTTGCCTTGTTTTTTTTTTGATTTCAAGTTGGGCCACAGGCCACCCACGAGTACAATGTTTGCCGTTAGAGTTATAAACTTATAAACCCGATCCAAAACATAGTTATAACCAGTTGTATCTATAAGTAGATATAACTTTTCATAACTTCTCATAATTGGAATGAACTGCAATCAGTAACTGTTCATAACTGGAACTAACTGGTCATAACTGGTCATAACTGGAATTATTTGGTCCTACTTGGAATGAATGGAACCTAAAGAGAATTTATTGGATTCCTGATCGACATGAAATCCTGTGAGAAAATCTTGTGAGAGATTGTTTGCGGCAGGGCCGCAGTTATTGGGGATTCAGAACTTGTATTCCTTACTAAAAGCCCATCTGAATCAATCTGAATTTTTCAGAGGGATTCAGAACTTGTATTCCTTACTAAAAGCCAATCTGAATCAATCTGAATCTGAATTTTTCAGATGGATTCAGAACTTGTATTCCTTACTAAAAGCCCATCTGAATCAATCTGAATCCGAATTTTTCAGATGGATTCAGAACTTGTATTCCTTACCAATGGACCATCTGAATCCATCTGAATCTGAATTTTTCATATGGATTCAGAATTTGTATTCCTTACTAAAAGCCCATCTGAATCAATCTGAATCTGAATTTTTCAGACGGATTCAGAACTTGTATTCTTTACCAAAAGCCCACCTGAATCCATTTGAATCTGAATTTTTCAGGTGGATTCAGAACTTGTATTCCTTACTAAAAGCCCACCTGACTCCATTTGAATCTGAATTTTTCAGATGGATTCAGAACTTGTATTCCTTACTAAGAGCCCATCTGAATCCATTTGAATCTGAATTTTTCAGATGGATTCAGAACTTGTATTCATTACTAAAAGCCCATCTGAATCCATCTGAATCTGAATTTTTCAGATTGAATCAGAAAATATATTTCAAAAAACCATCTGAATCCATCTGAATGTGATACTTCCAAATGTGTTTGGATTACATACCTTATTACACGTGAAAGCTTCCAAGTACCCAAAGCAAAACCCGGGGGATGTGAAGCGAAAAAAAAATAGAACTAACTGTAAATAGCTGCTTCTGGTAAGTGGAACCAATTGGTGATAACTGGGATTATAAAAGCAATAATACCTGAGTTAAAAACAATTTTAACTATATAGATATATATATATATAACTAGTTATAACTCTGGCGGACCACATTGTATCAGACCACGTTACTACGTTGGTTTCCAATTTTGGTTTGTTTAAATTTCGGGTGCCTCGGCGTTTCAGCTGTCAAAAGACAGTTGTAAATTGTGGAAGTAACCCGGCTTACTGTCAGACCAATTGCCCTCAAATCCCATTGTTTGCCCCGACACCTCAAAACATTGTGTGTGTTTTTTTGTTTGCGATTGTGCGATACAAGGAAACCACGTAATCAATTAGCTGGTTCAAGATCTAGGCACCCTTGGGACTGTGCCCTTAGTTACACCTTGAATATCTTCCAATATATTGACGTAGGGATGCGTAGGGTGCCATGCAAAGGTTTTTTGCATTTTTCTTAGAGTTCCAAATGTCAAACGGATGTTTATGAAATTTGAGTGTTCCAATGGCAAACCGTCGGATGCCCCTGCAAAAAAGGGGCATGGGAGAGGCAAAAATACGACAGATACAAATTGCAGTTGCACGTTTTTGAAGATCGCCCTGCATGTCTCCAGATGGGGCGCCTTTTTTTGGAAACGGACCCCAACTGCTGGTGCAACCGGTGGGAGTGACAACATTCGGCTCGACCGGGCTGAGGTTTAATTTCGATGATTTGCAAACATGTCTAGACTTCTCATCCCTTGCGTGCGCCTGTGAACAAATGAAGACAGGGCTGCTTTTTGGCAAGGTATGCTAGTGACGGGTGTTGGCAACAAACATTATAAATACTGGTCCAACGTCATTGAGCGGGTTTCAACGTTAGATGGAGGCAGACGTATGAAGGATGTACGAAGGAACGTGTTGATGTGTTTCTTTCAAGGTGTACATGAGGAATGCCTTTCCGACTTTCAATATGCTGGTTTAGGGTACGTTGGCTTAATTTGGCTTATATATAGATATATCTACATATTACATTGTACAACTTGCTGCTTAAACTTGTGCATATCGATCTCAGTAAAAACCTATGACATCCAAGATTCTCAGCTTCACATCTCCAAACAAAAAATTCATCCTTAGGAGTGACCAACAAAAACCTTTGGCAAGTCTACTGGGCCCTGCATGTCGTTGGGTTTGAAAAACGGCAGCCGTTTTGTGGGGGGTTTTCTTCGCAACCATCCCGCCTTGTCAGCGGAAAAACCAGCCATGGGGGGATTTGCTGTTGAATCCATGGATTGGTGTCAGATCTTTGGTACATCGTGGAAGATGAATCCCATGACCTTTGTCCCTAGGATTATATATGAAAATATCCGGGCCAAGAAACCAAAAGTTTGGATAGTTGTTTTGCACAAATTGTTTGCAGATGCGCCTCGATCATCCTTGATCTATTGGGTAAGCATTGAGTTACCAGAATTCTGGACAAAAAGGGAATTTTTTGTGTTTGTGATCCCACCCAACAGATGGTTGCATTCACTATCATATCCCAGGCTCACCGAAAAATGCACATTCCATGTCAACAAGATACAAACGCAAGCCATGTATTGTTTAGATAAATCATGCACTGTGACACAGACACATCGCCAAGAATTCATACTGGTGGTTTTTTGGGAAGTGCAGGGATCAGGATCCACCCATTATTGCTGCTTTTGGCTATGACTCAGGTTGTCTTCAGAGGGTTGTTAGCTTCCGTGGTTGTTGGTCATCAACTTGCACATGCCTTGGACTACCGAAATCAGGGCTGGCTCTACTTCATCTACTTCACGCATTGGACAATGATGCTCGGATATGCTCATAACGTGCGAAAGAAAGGAATAAGCATATACAAAGCATACATATATATGTTCTATTAAAATACATGCTATTTAATTGCTATTTAAGCTAAATGAATACATATGTGGGATATTTAACTGATATTTAGGAGAATTTTTATTGTGAGACAAACAGCACGAGTCGATTGCCTGGAGCGGCCTGAAAGCATGTTCAACATTTTTCAACCGATCTTGGTTGTCAAAACTGTGTTCACAAACCACAAACTAAAAGCACATCTATTGTATGGTTATTGTATGTACGTTGGTTTACGTGTTTGTTCGAATATATTGATATATACCCAAATTATCTAAAATATATCTTGTATATGTATACATTTGCATTCGAGCCTTATTTGATGCATGGTCGGAAGTTTTGCAAGTGTAAGATTCTGCAAAGGTGGTCATCTTTTGAAGAACATGCAAGAAACAGATCACGTTCATGGTAAGGTTTGGTATCGTTCGAATCTCACAATGTGATAACACAAGTACCCCAGTGGCAGTGGTAAGGATTCTGGGAGCCTTCTCCGAGTGCCTCTTATTTTATTTGAGCATAGAGGGGCTTTCGCAAAAGCCATCCATGCGTGGACCAAGCATTGCAGCGCCAAAGTTGGTTCAGATCACACTGATTCTTTGGCACATTGTTCATCCATTCTCATTGACGCTTGGTCCAAAATGTCTTGTTTGTTGATGTTAGTCGAAGTGACTGCCATGCAACTAGTATCTTTGATTATGGATGTTAATGATTCATGATAGAACACGTCTTTAATTTATAAGTTCCATTTTTTTAGGGCCACAGCACATGGTTTGTTGCAGTGGTGGGTAGTTCCAACCCATGGCTGAGGATTGTCAGGGGTTTGTGCCTTGTGCTGCAGGGCTTTGGGATGGCATGCTAATCTGTTGCGATTTCCACCTGGGTGTTTCCAAAAATAGGGGTACCCCAAAATGGATGGTTTATAATGGAAAACCCTCTTAAAATGGGATGATTTGGGGGTACCATTATTTCTGGAAACACCCACCTGAAACCACACCTTGTTTTCATGGGATTACTTCTGAATGCACCTGTTGTTGCGGGGGTGCAGGTTTTGGACCAGTTGGCTGCTGGAGCGTTCCTCCGCACTAGAGGATTTGCAATCCTTCACCTACATGGATGATTCTTGTCCATGAAAAAGGATTCAAGGTGAACAGACTTGTTAATTTTGTTTTGCTATTTTCAGGCTCACAGGTTTTCATGATGTCAAGATTCTAATCTCAGAAGCTACCGTCATTTTTGAAAAAACCAGCTGGACTCGACCTGCAATTGATGGCATGTCGTGTCGATCTCAGTTCTACACCCATGGTTTCGGATTATTTTGGCTCCTGCTTAGCATCTCGGTCGACCGCGATGTCGTGTTGACAGTTGGAGTGTTGTGGTTAGCGACTTCCAAGCGAATTGTCGAAGAACTTGTGAGTTGCGACTGGTACTTTTTGTGTGCATAGCGATACGAAGTCGATATGAATGCATGTTGCATGAATATATTCCTGTATATTACTGCGTTATGATATATCATGATATATCATAAGATATTTCGCAATTATTTCGCATAATGTTCACAACAATATTTGCAAGGAAAATGGCTATAGGTCTATTTCCAGCCTGAAGTCACAGTTAAAATGTGGTACTGTCGCATTCTCAATGAACAAAAATCCAGTCGCAGCTTCGATTTCGAAGGATGTTTTTTTGGGAAATGCAAATCTCCACAGTTCCTGGTTAGTTGCGGCCGATTGATGAAGATTGGTCACTCCCAAGTTCGGTGGCGATTTGTAAGGGGCCATGATAAACCAGTACCATGGGAGTTGTGCAAATTTTGGCTGTTATTTTGATTTTAGCCTCAGCCAAGCCAAACTGCTGTCAGGCTTTATCTTTAGCAACGTGCCTTTCTCAATGTGTAGTGGTTTTCGTTGGTGTGTGCGCCTTGGCTTAGTATTGAACCATTGAGGGTGGCAGAATGACGCTTTGAACACTGACAAACACATAGGCAAAAAGGTGCATGTCTCATGTTTGCAGACAAAAACACGAAAAACATATCATATACCGGTATAAATATGTTGTATCAATACTACACTTACGCCATCTTACGCCTGCAAGCTTTGAAGTAAATCGGCTGAATCTGCCTTGAAATGTGAAGAGACAATCCAGTTGATTCCATCAAGCTGGAGCTTGTTTGTTTGGATCTAATATGGATCTATTGTGAATATCACATCCCATTTGAGGACTTATTCGCTTGTCTACATTGGGTGGACGTTGGTCCATTTTTATGGCAAGATTGGCACCCCCACACCTTGTGACAATTATCCACAAAAGGACAGGGCAAATTCGCGATCAGGCCGAAGGTAGGTATGTGTTGCTTGAGGTTTTCTTTAATGTGAGGGCTTGAGGTTGACATGTGTTGAGGACCCCCAAGGACCCGACAAGAACAATGTGATGGTGTACCGATGTTTATAAATTATATAAAAACTATATACAAATTTATGTCAGTTTTGGGGATGCATCCTTGATGAGCGAACGGTGCGAACCTGGAGGTTTTTCAGTTCATGGTTGTTGCCCTGGCAGGAATGCCCAATCTATACCAAGTTTGATTGGCATAAACCACAACTCGCAACAATTGTCGGATTGCTGGCGCCTTGGACCATTAGATAGTTATATGGCGGATGTTCCATTGGATCAGCAGGAACACCTTAGATGAGTGACTGGGAGCACTTCTCTTGAACACTTTCAGTATTGAACATGTGTGGCCCGGCCATCAAGAAGCACAATGTTGTGATTGAGATCTGAGAGAAGATTCACATTGTCATCAATAATTATGCTGGGCATGGTGTTTTTTCTGTCCTTTTCAGCGGCTGCATTTAATGATTGCAGACGCCCCTCGGCCTTCTGAAGTTAACCAAACATCATTCCAAGATATCCAAAACTTGCAGTATCCCTGTGGTTCCGTATGCCAAGATCGCACTGAAACAAACGGAAGTTTGATGCACATCCTAAAGTTGTTCATATCGACATTTAATATCATTTAATGACCATACTCTATGCCAGCGCTACATGCAGCTCCTTAAGGTGTGCTTGGTTGCGTGCCCCGTAGTGTGCACATTCTATGCGACCTTAGTACCTTTGAAAGCAAGAGGATGTCATGGTTGGTGTTTTATTGGAAGGTATTGAAAGTTCTCCAAAAGACAAGAATAGGAGGCCTGATGAAGGCCATTCTGTTGTGTTGTCAGTGTGATTATCCATGTTGTTGTTGTTGTTGTTGTTGTTGTTGTTGTTGTTGTTGTTGTTGTTGTCGTTGTTGTCGTTGTTGTTGTTGGCGGTGGTGGTGGCGGTGGGGGCTACGTTTTGCATACGCAGCTCGCGGATGGGGGTGATTTGCAAACTGACTATGAACTTGTTAAGCCATTACTATTTTTTAGACATTTCGGAGTCCATCAGTGTACAGATTACACAGCACTGCTTGAAACTACAGGAAGAATTGCCGATGTACATACAGCCAAGTTGCTAGATTCTGCTAGATCGTATCGATTTTCCAATTTTGAGTCATTTAGCTTGGCAGGAGCTTTCCAGGGGCGTCGCATCAATTGTGGCTATAGCATTGTGATTTGCATTGATTCTGGTTCTTTACCAATGGATGTTTTAATGTTTGTTGAGGATTTTTCCATCCATCCATATTTGCCAGAGTTTACCTGGCTCAAAATGGACCAAATTGAGACACCGCCAATTGATTTCCACAATTAATTTCGGAAGAGATGGACCATGGACATGATCAAATCTGTGATCTTTGGAAGTATGTGCTTGAGGGTCATCATTGTCAACGTACTTGTTATTCCCCCGTCCTTTCACTTATTTGTCAGGCAGCACGATGTCGCGGAACTCATGAGCAACAATCAGACAGCGAGAGTAAAACCGAAGTACACCGCAGTAAGGACTGTCAGAGGGCACTTAGTTGATTCTGGCCCGAAGAGTTTGTTTGCTTCTGTTGAAGGTAGATGCATTTTTTTGCATGTAGACTCACGAATCACATCCCGCTATGACACGAAAAAACTCTAGTTTCGATTGATATACTTCGGGAATGCCATGTGTCTTCATACAAATGACTAGTGTACCATCATACTACGGTTGATGGAAGAAATCCTGCACCAGTTGATATGGTAAATATCCCAATATTTACAGGGTTTTATAATGTTTTATACATCCCTGGTGGTGCAGGAGTTCTTCTATCAACAGTAGCATATACATCGTCAAGTTGGTGATGCCACCATCAGGACGTTGAAGCTGCTGTAGATGCCGGCATTTGATTCACCCACAGGCAATGCACTTGGGACAAATTGTATGGGAGCATTGATGGAAACCCAATGGTCAAATTTCGGCCTCAATTCAGTTTGGAGGATCTAGCATCTATGAACCTAGGACCTTTCATTATATTTAAATTGCTGATTTTGATTATGTGGCTAGTATGACAGGAAAACACAGCCTTCGACTGCATTCTGAACATTATAACCAAGAAGGAGTACCCAAACCCTCCCACTACGTTGCCGACACCATGAGTTTATCAGCGCCCGTTTTTCCAGGCAAATGGCAACCTGTTCGGCAAATTGCAGGTGAGGTTGCTCCACTGACGGTTTGGTGATTTTTCAATGTCTGACTTTTTTGATGTTCAGACCATGGGATTCAATCTTCGGCAGACTACTGTTACAGTGACGGTGGCTGTTGATGATTGAAACACTTCGATTGTTTAAGTTTAGGTGATTTTGGTGCTCAGTGTCACCACAAAGTCCCTCAGCCATTCCTCCCTCACAGTTCTGAACATGTTTTTTTTTCAAGAGAAAGTATGACTTAAGTGTTTTTTCCGTAATCAAGCAACTGTGGAGGAGTGGAAGGTGTTTTGGGAAGTCAAATTATGGATGGAATTTAATAAGGTTTTAGACTAAAATTCCATTTCCTTCGCTAGTACTTCCGAAGGGCGGGTTCGATTTTAAGAGCCCCCTTCAGAGGCAGTTTTGGGTCATATGTCAAGATGTACAGTTCACTGCGGCTCGACCGGGCTGTTACAAATTCATGCTGATGCTGCATGTTGAATACTTCAAGAGAAATGGTTGGAAAGATGACTGCATTGAAAATTCGTTGAGCTGGTAAACTCATTTAAGATCATAGCATATTGTAGATATTGTAGCATTTGTAGCCTTTTGCTGCCATCCACCCAGTTTGATGCAGGGATTTAATGGAATATGTGCATGTTTACATGTGTATCTGTATAAGTATACAATAGTATACAGTATACACATAATATGGATATATTTCCATGTTTACGCCGTAACTTGAATATAGTTATATAATCTATATGTGTGTGTTTTCTAAATATGACTTATATATGACAATATGAAAGTGTATATCTATGCATATTTATTGCATGTACATGTGACTTATTCCGCTCGGGTTGGGTTGCAGGCCATTTCCCCATCATGGCAAATATATAAGCTACAAACACCAGATACAGCAAAGTGTTTTAAATGTTGATGCTTTGGTGTTGAGCTGCTTCAGGCCTAACAAAAGGAATTGCCCTAAAAAGATTCATGCATTGTTTTATCAGCCGTTTGAGTGTTCATCCCTGGGACGCTTGGTGGAGTCGCGGCGAATCTTTCGCGACACACGGGGCAAGAATGTCGTGCTGCAACATTTTTAAGATTGACCTGGTTTGGCCAGAACAGGTCGGAAGGAGATCAACCCCAAATGGCAACCTTTGATATACCTTTCTGAATCAATCAACCTTCATCAATCTTCATAAATTTTGATTGCGTTACCTTAGTTCCCTCCTCATGGCATTTTCAAGGCTTGAAACACCAAATAAGATCTTAAATGTACACATCACTACTTAAACAAGTTTGCGGTGGATTGGAATGATTGGGTCAGTGAGTTTCTGCGACCCCTTTTGCCAACTGATTTTGCTGGCAAACATTGGAATCATTTGAAAGGAAGCGTTGCATGGTGAAAACCGGAAAAGAATCGGCTTGCCACTTGCCACCAATGTCAGGTTGCTACATCTGTTTGGTTCCCGCCGCTGGTCTACGTGATCTTCACGGGCATTGTGGCCACCATCTTCGTTGCATTGCAGATCCTTCATCTCTCTGACAATATCCCAGAACTTTGCTGTTCAAAATTGATTCGCTTTTGGTTTTTTTTTCTGCTAGGTTCTAGTTTTTTCTCTTCAAACGGCGAACGGCGTTTTTTTTACCTGACTGTTGAAGAAGTCCTGAAAGTAGCTTCAAACTGCTTGGACAAGTGGTCTGAAAGCATACTTTTTGTCAAGAATACAGAATAACCCTAGATCAAGTAGATAGATCTGTTTTGAGTGTCAAGGATTTTTTCCTTTACATTGACATATAGCTTGATGTGTATCCATGTGCCAATGCCACAGATATGTGTATTCACCCAGCCAGGTCTTTGGCGCGTTCTACTTCACTTTTCTTACCAATTGGGCATTGGTCTTGGAAACTCTCACCACGGTGCTTCTCTTCATTAGCACCATTTGGGCCTACACCGTGTTGCCAAATGGTAACACGGGTCAGAAGGCACCTCTTTTCGTGCGCTATAGTGTGGCATTTTGGTACATGATTCAGCCAATTTCGCTGAATCTTGCCAATGGATATGATTCTGAGTCACATGCATCCCCTTGCACATGAGATCGGATGATTTGATATTAAATGATTTGCCTGTCATGTGAATACATACAACAGTCGGTTGAAAGCATTGCACATTCCTATCATTCGGAAAGCTCTCTGTGTTATTTTTGGAACTGAAAGTCTGAAAGGGATTGAATGTATGGGTAATGAAACAACCAATCAGCAGATTATGAGGGGATTGCGGCACAACGAAAGCCCCATTCGCTCAGGATTGTTGTGATCTTGTCCCTTGGCATCTTAGGGCTGAGCAGTTTGCATTGAGTTTGCTGAGCTCCCGAAAAAACTTCAGCTGCATCATAACTCATGATACTCATGACTCATAACCAACTGTTATGCAGAAGTTTGTGAACAAAATAGATGGCCACATGTGTCAAACCATCCACCTCTTCCACCGCTCCACTGAGGTATTGGACACTTATCAATCAATTCTGGGACCCATATCCCATTATGTTCTCATCTTGGTGGGCACATCTATTGAACTGGGTGGTGCTTTTGACAAGTGACTTGCTAAACGGTTAAACGGCTAAAACGTCAATAGGGGTCCGACCTTCACCAGCTATTTCTGGTGTATGTAATGTGTCTTCCTTGTTTTGCTTAGGTGTTTCACTTGCAGTGTACATCCGGAATATATTCTTAGTTCGTTGTGGCGGCCGCTGCAAATCTAATGTTCACTCAGCTAATGGGAATGTGGTTCCGGGGAATCCCCCCAACCTAGGTGAAACGGTGAAACGTTTCACACATTTTCGTGCCAAGTGCTTGAGGCCTCTTTGCGTCTCGAATTCCATGGTCCTTCAAGAATTGCATTTGGGGTTTGTTGCTTTGGCTGCTAAAAGGGGTGGCTGAGTCAGTGGGAATTTCTTTTTTAAACAGGACTGGTGAAGAGTACTCTTGATATTTTGGCAAGTGGTGATAGATAGAAGATTCATGAACATTCCATCCTTATGAAATTTGCAAAACAAACGTCAAGACCTTGCAAATTTCCTCAATGGTGAGAAGAGTCACATGATGAACTTCCACGTCGGTATTTCTGACAGGTGATGCAGTTGGCAACCCACTTCTTTGAGCATTAATTGCTGCAGTAGCAATAACAGTAGGTTGCCTCATGTCGATCAAGTTCTTGTATTTCCAAGGAAAAACAATGAAACTGACATTCTCCATTTTGTATGTTCTGTATCATCGTCGGGTGAGGCTTTTTCTTGTCGCGTATTTGGTGTGGACTTTGATTCACTTCTTTGCACGCATCGGTACCAACGAGCCCTGTGATACCTATCCTCAGGAGGACTTCACCATTTGCTGTTCTTTGATATTGCAATATATTGCAATATGGCGGGGTTCACGAAACATTATGTGAATCTGTAAAATGTTTCAAGGTTTGGTTTTCCCTGCAAAAACCTGGACCAACATTAGGGACAAAAAAACCCGTAAAACCCCCTTTTTGAAATGTTGGGTTTCACGTGGCTAGGCTTTTTTCACCTGTGAGGAGTGTCCAATCTATGATGAGTTCGATTGGAACTTGCCAGGGAGGACCTTCGGAATTGTCATTGCTTCGCTTGTTGCATACTTCATCGTGGCAGGAATCTACACTGGCTTTGCCACTCGAAGTTATACCTTGAAGATTTTGAAGGTATAGGAAATACATGAGCAAACAGGACAATTCCATAGAATTCCACTTTGAATAATATACATATATAATTATACCATAAAAGTAAAGTTATGAACGTAGAACATGACATCACGCTACATGTCCTACGTTTGTGCTTTGAAGGTGGCAAATTGGCGAATCTCACACATACATGCATTTTTCAATCAAGAACTACTGGCTTTTTGCACAAAAAAACCCTTGCCTGCCTATTTGTTCCGGGAAGATTTCACAAAAAAACACCCTTGAGTGTACCTCTCGAAAAGTCGATCTCCCACTTTGCATCGCTGAGTTCCGATGCCGGGATGCTTGTGACAAGAACCAGATGGAAGAGACCAAAGCCGAGAATAAAGATCCTGAGAATGGAGCTTGATGTCACGTCAATGATGGCATTTTGGATGAATTTAGTGGATGGGTTGGGGTGGTTGTAGCTTGTTGGAGAGTGGAACAGATTATCAAGTATTGTCAACTTATATATATCAGTATACTGATGTGTTTCATGTTGAAAGTGTTCCCAGTGCATTGCAAATTTATGAACATTTACATGTTTTTTTTGTGAGTGGTGCGGGATTTGGACAGAGGTTGACACTTCTTGGATGCTTCACAGAAACCATTGCACGATTTTTCAGTGGGCACCTTCACTCCTTTACATCCACTACATCTGAAAAAAACATAGTTTGGACATGTTTGGGCCCCTGCAAACTTCGTTGATCCTTCCCTGCAGGATCTTTGAAATAGATCCAGATCACCAGGTCCCTTCGAGAGCTGACGATGGGCACCTGTTTTGTTCTGAACTTTTTGCGTGGTAAATGCCGTTCGGTGCAGTGGACACTGATCCTACTGCACCAGGAAGAACCACCAGCCATTCCTGAAAACATGAACTATTCCTGAAACTATTTGTAGAGTGGGAAGGCCTAGACTAGTGAAATCTATTGAATATATATATATATATAATGAGTTTTTGATTTGCCACTTGTCCTACATGGTAACATTCTGAATGATCTCAGGACTCACGAATGCTTGTACTATGACGGTTTTCAGGAAAACTGTGATCATTGTCCCGGCAGTCGTCTGCGCAAAAGCCAGTGCGTCGGGATCCCTTTGATGGATCACATTTTGTCACCCAACGAAGAGCAGGAGTGGTAACAAGGCGCCACTCTTGACTCCACGCCCACGTCGGATGCAAAGTTTTGAAGACGACGGAAAAAGAATTGATGTGGTTCATGATTTGAATTCGCTGAGAGGAATTTGATCTTGATTTTAGATAAAGTACCACAATATCATAAAGGATCAGAAAGGTACCATCCCACTGTATTTATTTTGTAGCATCGTCCCATATTGTCCCCACGTGTTGCTACGAATCGGTGAGTTGCATTTGGTGAGAGTTTCACCAGCTGGACGGCCAACTTTGTATGCATCGATGCGCCGGCTTAGGTCTTGCTGTCAATCTGCAAGCACGACCTCAGACCATTTATAACATAATAACAACCACTAACCTCGTGGTAGTTAATCAGAAGGATGCCGGCCAGATGAACCTGACATGCTTTTAGATTTGCACCACCCTACCTGTTTGTGAAAAGTGTGATGGATCATGCTGCAGCTACACACATTCTTTGTTTTTTTTTCAGACAGGTTACTTAAGGAAAAATCATGAGCGGTGCTGGGGTCTTCATGGAATTGGGCGGAGTCATGTTGCTGACTCGACAACTGCCAGGGTCCGGTTGACCCTTGACCTTTTGTGGATATTTTGGGAATGCCGAGTGGTTTTTCCAGTTGGATCTTGCCACTGGAAGATGATTGGTCACAAGTCTTTGCTACCTCGCCCATTCTTACGCCTTTGGCACTGTTGATTTTCCGAGGGTTTTCAGCAGGAATCTTTCTTGGCCATGCAATTGCTCACATTTGCAACTTGGCGTTGCCCATTGGCTGATGCCCTTTTATACTTTCATTATATGTTTATTCATGTTTCGCTTTAGTGCCAAATGGTCAGGATTGTGTTTTTTTCGCTCCGTAGTGGTCAATAACGGTCGAGGATATCGTGGCGCCAGCCTTGAGCAAACACAATATAGTATATATATATATACATGTTTATGGATAGCCTATTAGACATGGTAGGTAGTCTACTTCGATTTTTTTTGTAAATTGTGTGTGTAGCTGTAAAGGAAAAATCTAGACAGATCCACCCTTTTTTCATTCTTGAAGCACCTGGCCTGGGCTTCAGGTTATTATTCGTTCCGCGGCTGGGCTTATTGGATTTATCTCACCAACTGGGCTTTGATACTGCAGACCGTCTCTGCCACTTGGATTCGTCAAATGCAACTCTGGAAACAGTTTAGTGAAGAAGCTACAAGGCGATGAAACCAGTCTTAGCTGAACACTTACACTCCAGAAATCTAACATAGATACCAAACACGGCCATATTTTAAAGGAGTCACCTTTTCCAAAGCAGCATTTTGGGGCCCTCCAGGTCAGTTTTCGGGGATGTAATATGTCTCTATGGTTCCTTTTCTACGTTTATCTCTGCAAGTCCGTGGGGTAAACAAATAGTAAAGGCAAGCATTTTGTGAAGCAAATTTGCACCCCCCCCTTCAGACTAGTCCAATTTTAATTTTTCAGCCAAAAAAATCCTGGATGTCAATGTGTTTTGGTTGTGCATTTTATCGCACCCACCGTGACACCCATATAAGACCTGAGGAATGCCTTTTGTTGGCCCTGGCATTGCATGGCTCACAGGTGAACCAAAGTAGAACACCACCGACCACAGTACGATTTGCTGTGGTGCTATCGTCTATGGCACAACCTACATCTTTGAAGCCTGGCGGAGAAGCCGAGAAGCCTCGCATCATTGTGCATATCTCAATGAAAGACAACAAAAAAAATCCACCAAAAGCATGCCAACAAAGACATGATTGATGATTGATGAGAGTTGTTTCGACTTTGTGAAAAACATGCTATCTGGCTGTTCGCATTCCAACTCAATTGGCCATGAATCGAAAAATTGCCAAGGATTGTTACCTTGCTGTAGCTTGGCACATCGCATTGACTGAGTTAGTTAGAGGTTTGCAACATTTCAAACATATCAAAGCTGACAGGATGACGACAAAATTGGAAGAATTGGATGTTTCAGCGGAAAGAAAATCCCGAAAAGATGATTGGACGAAAGTTTGGGTATTGTTTCGTCAGACTTGGGACATTGTAGACAAGAATGTGTCTAATACTGATAGAATTGTATGTTTCCGAAAGCAAATTGGAGACTGATAGCTGATAGCATCTAAATACATCTAATAACCCTGACTAATACCAGTAGAGCCGCACGAGGCGGTGGCGGAAGTTTCAAGAATAGGAAACGTATAGGAGAGATTGGTTGTTGTGAATCACGGATGACAAAGCGAAAACACTGATGGATCTGACTAACTGCCGAACTGTCTAACTGATTAACTGACTAACTGGCTAGTTAGTTAGTTAGTTAGTTAGTTAGTTAGTTAGTTAGTTAGTTAGTTAGTTAGCTGGCTAATGAGTTAGTTAGCTAGCTAGCTAGTTAGCTAGCTAGTTAGTTAGTGAGTTAGTTAGTTAGTTAGCTGGCTAATGAGTTAGTTACTTTGCTAGCTAGTTAGTTAGTTAATTAGTTTGTTAGTGAGTGAGTGAGTTCGTTAGTTAGTTAGTTAGTTAGTTAGTTAGTTGGTTAGTTAGTTAGTTAGTTTGTTTGTTGGTGAGTGAGTGAGTGAGTGAGTTAGTTAGTTAGTTAGTTAGTTAGCTGACTAAATTGTTAGTTAGTAAGTTAGTTAGTTAGTTAGCTGGCGAATGAGTTAGTTAGCTAGTTAGTTTGTTTGTTAGTTTGTTTGTTAGTGAGTAAGTTAGTTAGTTAGTTAGTTAGTTAGTTAGTGAGGTAGTTGGTTAGTTAGATGTTAGTTAGTTAGTTAGTCAAAAAGTTAGTTAGTTAGTTAGTTAGTTAGTTAGTTGGTTAGTTAGATGGCTAGTGAGTTAGTTAGTTAGTTAGTTAGTCAGTCAGTCAGTCAGTTAGTTAGTTAGTCGGATGGCTAATGAGTTAGTTAGTTAGATGGCTAATGACTTAGTCAGTTAGTTAGATAGTTAGTTAGAAACCTCTCAAAATGCTGCAAAACGCAGGTGTTTTGTACATTTTGACTTGCAAATGTGCTTCGCGCCACAGCGGCGTGCGATTTTTTGACATCTGAACTAGCAAAAGTGGTCCGTACCCGTTAGTTTTTTCACATTTTGACTTGCAAATGTGCTTCGCGCCACAGCGGCGTGCAATTTTTCCGGATCGCAACTTCAAAATGGCTCCGACACTGAGTGTTTTCGAGCATTTTGACTTACAAATGTGCTNGATCGCAACTTCAAAAAATGGCTCCGACACTGAGGTGTTTTGAGCATTTTGACTTACAAATGTGCTTCGCGCCACAGCGGTGTGCCATTTCTCACCTGTCTGCTGAACACCTACCTCCGCACCCGCCGCTTTAGCGAGGCTACTTTTCGAACATCAGGAACCACGAATCATTGAAAAAAAACAGCGATTCTCGGCGTCGCTAACATTTCGCGCACCCTGCTTTCGACTGACTCTACACGCGTGTTGATCTCCTTTCTGCTGACTTGACATCTCTACTCTGCTTGACACCTCTACTCTGCTTTTCAACTCTGCATATTGTCGGAAGTTAGACTTCTAAACTTCCTTCGACTAATACTCATCAACAGATGCTTAGAAATTAGACACGTACGGTACCGGTATTAAATGCCAAATTTGTCTAGTGTTTTTTCTTGGGGGGGCACGGGTAGGAACCAGCTGTTTTCGGTTTTTTGTGGCACATAGTTGTCGCTTTCCCCATGGCAATGAGGTTTTTTTTCCTCATCAACCCCATATGGAAGTTCCGTCCAATTCCGTCTCTTGGCGATGGCGAGCTTCCAGGAGTCAGTATTTAAGAGGTGTAATGATGTGATGTGAGTGATGTTGGTATGCTAAATGCATTTTCACCCTTTGGGGGAGCTTCCATTCGTGAAATAGAAATTGCCGACTTGCTACAAGAATTTGATTCAAATAATGAAACATGATTCGGTGGCGCTTTGCAACATACTTCTACATGCCGCGACAATATACAGTCGTCCTTCAGATGCTCATGAGTAAGCCATAGACCGCTAATTTCGATACAATTTTTTTACTAGTTTGACCCTGTAAAAACAAGAGTTTTCAAAGCAACGAAACAAAATCCGAACATTTCAGACGTGTTTCTCTGATTTTGTTCCTGATGTCAGACTGGCATTCCCGTTGAGGTACATTGCATTCTTTCCGCACTTTCTGAATTGGTTTCTTCTGCTGATTGGCCTCTTGACTTGATTGAATGGGACTCAAACACGAAGGTAACGCTGCTCGGAATCAAAGTTGGTCCGGTGGTCATGGCGATGATATGCAGAAAACCAGGCTTTGTATGAATTTGTTGCGCAAATTTGGCAAATTTGCGAGTTGAAAGCAGATGCAACTGGTGCATCTATAGACTTCATATGATGTGAATGTGGATCAGAAATATGGAACATGCTGATAAACCCATGCTGTTGGCTGTTTTGTGTAGTGGGTTTTGCATTTGTCCCAAAAAAATCTTGTATGAGGCCTGTTGGTGAGCCGCATCCCGTTTGCGTTCGAGAGACACACAGGATGGCCTATGTTTCGTGGCAAAATGTCAAAGGTTCCATAGTGTCCAACGAAAAGCACTAGGTGGTGGCCCGTGGCAGTTGTTTCAACGATTCTTTATTTTCAGCCCTACCTGAGAGATGATCCAATTTGACTTAAGGGAGATAATTTTTCAGATGGGTTGAAACCACCAACTAGAGCAAAATTGCATATTATCCAACTTTCTAACCAAAGTGTGAAACACTTTTTTGGGGGGGGGCACTTGTGGATCTCAGTCTCTTGATCCATGAGTAACTTGCGAATGTTCAAGAGAACTTTGACTTCCACAAGATATTTTGCAAGAGAGATTATGATAACATTTGAAACCTGTAATGATACCATGACATCCTTTTTGAATGGTAGACGTTTGTTCCTTCAGTATATATGATTGAATATGTGTGCTCCACATATGTATGTTTTTTTGCCAGAACTTGCTATTAGGTTTTTAATGTTCACCCATTTTTCCTACCCCATCATGTGTCAGGTTTTATGACCCGTGCCATGTGACTTGTATGTTTGAAGCTCAGCCGAGGCTCTTTGCAGGGATATTTATTGCTTGGACAGTGCTGCATTTTTATTTGAAGATTGGCCGCAACGAGCCCTGCTTCAACTACCCACTCCATGACGACGGGTGGCCAAATGGGGACAGGTGTTGGACGACTTTGGAGGTGGTTTGCTGTGATCCTACCATGTGTTAAAGCATGTCATAAGCTTACTACTATATATACATGCTTGTGTATGCAGGACTGCCCCATCTACAATCAGTTGGATTGGCACCACCCGCAGGGTGCTGGGATCACGGTGCTTATAGCAATGACAGGGATGGTACTTGTTTGTGCACTCTATTCCAAGCTGGCTCCTTGGCAGAATCAGATGTTCAAACACTGTGATTCAATGAATCTAGCATGCAATCCATGTTCCAAACTGTCCCACACAATATGGACCATAACAGATCCATGATAATACATGATAAGAGTCAATTGATTTCCGTGCAGTCATCCAACATGTTTGCTCGTAGAATAATGTCATAGGTGTGTATTATATTATCATTTTTTAACCCAATTGATGAGAAAAAAACAACTACTGTATATACAAACATATACTGTAGATCACATGGAAGAGTGAAAGCATGAAATAGATTGGAAGGATGCATGAAATGTATAGATTCTTTGATTCTGTTCAACACATTTTTTCAATTTCTCAATCACAGATTTATCCCAGGTGCGATGCCGAGACTGCACCCAATCAAGTAGCCAAGTCGAAGAGGTTGAACTTGAACTAGCTGGCTGAAGGTGAAAAAAAACAAGGCAGGCGACGCATAATGAGTTGAGGACGTGGATTGATAGGGCTGAATCTGAAGGAGCTGAGAATTATGTATTTCAAATTGGGTGTATCTTATTTCAAACATTTTGATTTGATTGCATCTTCTTTTAAAGTAAATTTGTCAGGGAAAAGGGGTCTGAACATCTCCACGCGACGGCAATTGTTTGGACCCAAAGACCAACTGCGCTGATCGCGGGCACTTTCGGCTTGCAAAGCTCCACTAGCGGCTGGGTCGAGCCATCCCTTTGATAGTTGGCCGCGATGCAGGCGACGGAAAGGATGACATAACACAAGGAATGTCAAGGAAACAGAGGAAAAAAAAACATGTATCAGTTTTATGAAATTATGAGAGGAGGATTCTTTGCAGATACTGTCATACTGGATAATCTGTATTCAGATTCTCCTACTTCTTGGTGGTGCCAACAACAATACATCATCCAACTGGAAGAATCCAAGTGCAGGAGTGGCAGCCAAGAGAATCCATTCGGCCTCGAAAGGCAATTGATGCTTCAATGATGCCAGGACATATGGAAGGTATTTCATCCAAGCATGTGGGATATAGCTGCCTTCTGTGTACAGTATCCTTTTGATGACGTTGGTTCAGATGTATTGTAATTTGAAGAACTCTTTTGAATGAAAGGGATCTAAGATTCAGTGGTTCCATGATAAAAATTGACAATGTTTATATAGGCAAGGGTTTTTGAAGGTCCCTTTTTTCACAATAATATGCATCATATGCAAGATTTTCTGTACGCAACCTTTTTGTGACTCCACATGCTTGTGCTTCGTCACTGGATTTTCTTATTGCCCAACGGTTTCAAGCTCCACGTCAGGCTCCAAGTGCTCTTCACAGACAGCCAGGCGTTGGGGAATTGTTGGTCCAATTTCTGCAAATGATCCAGGCTTTTTTCGTGAGAATCTGAAGGGATTATTATGCTTCCCCCCAATGCCACGTTTCCCCAAGAAATAGCCGGCCTTATCCAGGGATTGTTATTATCTCACCACCAAAAACATCTGTTTTTGATTGGGACAGTGGCCAACGAAACCCATCAAAACTTCCGCCAAACTTGATGCGGAGGTCGCGCCTTTCATCGCGCTGCGCGGCAGGGAACGGTGCATGTATTTATCACCTTGTCGGCAGCAACTCGGTGATTATCAACAACATTTGTGGTGGATGATCTATGTTAAAAGAACATATTAAGCGTTATAGATTATATTTGTTTTTTCAGGTATATGATTATATACCTGGGTCAAACCTTCACTCTATTTGGATGATTGTTATTTAAACCTTCACTCTATTTGGATGATCTGACCTTAGATCATGTTGAGGCTTATGAAGCCATTTATGACAAGAATATTCAAGTATGATTCTCTGGATGTTTACTTGTGGGCTTATCAATCCAACAAAACTCACGCACCTTAACTTACATGGAATCTGAAAATTGACCGGGAGGAGGAGTTTTCGTTTGGAAATCGTCAATTTCGGGTTCTTCGGGAGTATAATGGTGTTATTGGTGGACTTGCCACCCCAAATGGACCTAGATTATGATGAATTGGCTAATGGCTGCATTTTTTTCAATGTAGAAGACTTCCACAATTTGTGGCTTCGTGTTCAGGCATCTTTCGAATGTAACTATGGTGTCAATATGTGTCAATGGTATGTCAATGGTGTTTCCTTCCAAAGATTTTAAGCCTTCAGAAACCAAGATATTAATTTTCAATCCTTCCAGCTAAATCAACCAAATCTTTTGTGTATTACTTTGTATTATTATGACAAGAATTGATTGACCATCTCGAGGAACCTTTCGACATATTTTCGCCCCAAGGCTTTTGCTTGCTGGGCTTTATGGCAAGATGAAGTCGCAGAGGTGGGTTTGCCCTTAAGTTCCAGACAGGTTTGATACTTTTCATTTGCTCTTTTTGATAGATTGTTGTTCAAGGATTCCAATCCCTCTTTTGTTACCAAACTCTTTAATTACGGTGGATATTTATAAATGGTATTTATATTATATTATATAAGAGTCATATCACACCAGATCATGTCATATGATTTTATATCATGCCAATTGATTGCTGTGATTTTGTACTGTTCGCAGGCCAATGGTGAGGCGGTGGCGTTCGTTCTTTCCAACCTTATGAAGCAAGTGGTGCTTTGCCCAGCATAGAGATCGATTGCACCAGTCGACCATCACAGGATTCGACACCCTTCACAGGTGGATTCCGTGTCAGCCATTTTGATGTTGCTGAGGTTATTTGCTTAGTAGCACTTCTCGGTGGTTTGACGTTGTACTTCGCTGGAGGCAGCTCAGTTTTGGTCAGTTTTGGTCACAGTATGTCATCTTTTAGATGACGGGCATGTGACTTGTATACCCATCCACATCCCATCCACATCTAATTGCATTTTTACCCAGCACGTTTCCCAATTGTCCCATTAAAAGACCATCAATGCTATCGAGAAAAAAACGTTTGATGCCCAACAATCGATATCTGTTTTTTCCTTTTAGACCATGAATGATGTTGTATAACTGCCATGCGTTTTTTCGGATATATTTTTTTTTCCGAAATATTTCCTGTGACGAGAAATTGACTCCAACTGGTTGGAGGTCCAGAAACACCCTCCATTCTGATGATCTACTTTGGTGCTTGGGGCCCCGGCGGTGGGTGCAACAAATTATTGTTAACTAAGCCCTGAAAACTAACGGCTGGAAGTTGAAAAAAAAAACAATATATATATATATATATACATATCCACCCCTTAGGAAAAGGAGAAACATCGACCCAAACCAACAATTCTTCGCTTCCGATTGTTAGTTTTCGGGGTTAGTTTCCGGATCAAGTAAAATTGTAGAAGTTACCCTGTGATTCGTGTGTGCGCCCATCTAAGGCGCAAACGGGCATGAACCTCTTTATGAAGAATGTTTTGTCAAAGATCGTGGTAGATGAAGAAGAAGGCACGAAGCTCCAACCTTTTACGTCAGCAAGCCATCCTTGCTTTCTTGACGTGAATCAAGATTGTTGCTTTTCATCCTTTGTGAGTCATGGATGATGCAGAAAGTTTGAGGTTGTTTGGCCATCTTATAGATCCAGAAGCAAAAGGGAGATAAACAAACTATCACTGCCGCACTCCTCCCATTCTTCTGAGTTCGCATTCCATATATTCATTGAAGAATTTATATTTCATTAGATCACCCGAATATACCCTAATGATTTCGAATGGGATGCCTTTGGATTGTCGCTGATGTTGTTTTTATGATGTTTTTATGTTTGCTGTTAAAACGCTTTTTGTTCGTTTTGATTGGTGTTGTTTGGTGCTTGTAGTTTTTTGTTGTTTTGTTAGTGTTTGTTAGTGGTGTTGGTTGGTGTTTTAGATGTCTCTTTTTGTGGCAGGCTTAAAAGGAATTCCTATGGGGTTTCTTTTGACCGCGATTCAACAGTCATCGGCTCAGCTGGAAGCGGCAAACTGGGATCCAATGGGCCTGTGACGGGTGTCTCTTTTCCCCGAGGGCTGTGGCTGCAGTAGCCTTCGCATGCTTTTGGATTGCTGGTTTGGGTAGCCCAAATTGGAAAGTGGAGCTTGAAAAGATGTTGGGACAATTGATGGACAATTGATGGATGTTGCGTTTTGTGATGCAACATCTTGTGTTGACACTTGTATCACACCTTACTCACTGGAATAGTAGCAATGAAGCTAATGACAATGGTTTGGATTCTGCGGGATCTATTTAAACAAAACATGCAAACTGCAATTTCAATGTTCCGTACCACCAACCCGAATACATTTACACATACAATATTGATGGAGAGAAAATCTACCAGGGTCTAACAATGGAAATCTGTAATGCACCTCGTTGTGTGAAGACAAATGATTTCAGAGGCGACTCCAACATATTTGAAATTCCCAAGGCCGTGTGTTGCAATTGGGCTACAAGGCAGGAGCTCCATGGTACGCCGACGGAGCGACGACTTGACAGACCTCCGCTTTCCACACCTTCCGCTGGAGCAAATTTATGAAAAGATAGCCCATCTTATAGGTTCATCAACATTGCAAAGGTATACAGACAATATGAATATTGAATTCTATTCCTGAGTCCAGAAACTGTGAATCATTTTGGCCAAAAATGCTCAGGTCAAAACATTGGAGGCAAATGAATATGTTGGAGGCTTAGCTCATTTCATCATGGATTTCATTCCACTTCAATCAATCTCTCAAGGGATTCAAGGGATCTTTGGATCAGAATCTCTTGGATCCAAGTCCAAGGCCTCGGTGTTTTTCTTTGGTTTGGCATTTGCCCTGAATATCGGCCTGAACAATTTCAGTTTATCACTGGTGGCGATCTCGCCACTTGGCTAAGTGAGGGGGTGCAACTTGGGCACAATGATAGATTGAAAATTTGACCATCCAAAGGGCTGCTGGAATTTCGATGTATGCTCACTACGTGCTTGTTTCGATGGTTTTGTCAAATGCGTTGCGTACAGTCCACACAGCAATAAAGCATGAACACAGTGAAAAACATGTCCGCCTTGCCGAGGATTAATATGATCATCAGATCATGTTTGCCACTGTCGACAGTTTGGGGGCCTAAAATGACCCACAGATTGCCATTATGATACTGCTCTAAGGTTGGTATCAAGTGATGTACATCAGGGAAAATGCCAAATGCTTTGTGATGCAAATCGGAATTTCATGATTCACGATATTCTGTGAGTATCATTACTGCTCAAGTTCTCATGGCGAGCTTCGCAAGCCTCTTGGTGGCCCTGGTCCTTACCACTGGGACGGCCAAAGTGCCGGATGCCACGTGTTTGGTACAAGCAAAGCCTCAGCTGTCAGACAGCAAGATCCAGACAGTCCAGATAGACCCGGTGCCTGCGCCTGATGGATATGAATTGAAGTGCTCCAAGTGCGTATGTTTAGTCCCATCCTCAACAAGTTGGGGCTTATCAATCAGCCAATGTGCGAACAATTGTGGAGTAGGGGCTGTAGCAGGCGCTTTTGCATACACCACAGCGACATCGATGTCCGTATGCGGGTGCTGTGGAAACACCCAAGTCATGGATGAACCCAATGACCCGTACAGTGTCTACGTGCCAAAACGCTAAGCGCGCAAAGCAACCAGAGAGTCACCTTGAGCAATGTTTCAGGGAGACAAGCATTGTGACACTTGATGCATGGCATTGAAGGGAAAACATGACCAAAAGCCAGATGCCAAGGCAAAAAAATAAAGAACCAAGAATTTGAATGATTTTGACAAGTCTGACTGCATTCCAATCCAAGGTGTTGTGATTTGGAGGAAGCATTGTGAATGCTGTAGGGTGTCAATTCATGTTTGAGGGGGACTTTTGCACCGCGTCAGGTGAAATATGCCTGATACCCCATTTTTCTCTTCGGCCTTCAGCCATGCCAAGTCTTACTGTGGCCTGTTAGTTGCTGGATTTCTGGATCCGGGATGAGCTGCTGCAAGCTGGTGGTGAAAAAAAGGTGAAGTGTAACCAAAATGACATTTCTCCTGTGCAGTTGTGCGCGGCAACTGCAGAGTCCAAGTGTCTAGACTCTAGACATACACTTTTTGTTGGCAATGGCAGTTTTTGGCAAAAAATCCATGCAACTTCGTCAGCAGGGGAGCCACTTTTCAAAAACCCATAGATCGCCACTCAATTGAGGCGATCTTGCAAGCTTCTGTGAGTGCTTTTATGGGAAAGCAGCAGCAGGCATTTGAGGAGTGTTTGATGATCGTGGGATTTTGAGGCCTTGGGACATGGTTTGTTTGTTTGTTTGTTTGTTTGTTTGTTTGTTTGTTTGTTTGTTTCGGCCACGGCTAATAGCCATCCGAGAAGAATGACATGTTTTTACTTCACCATGCTGCTTGAGATCCGCACCTGGGTAACACAAAAAAAACATATAAACATATGAACATTTACAAAGTCTGTCTACGAAGAATCCCGTGACTTCAAAACTGGCTATTTTGAGGGTCCCTGCGTCATACTGGTTCAGGGCCCCTTCCATTGGAGGGTCCGATGATTCTTAGGGTATATCAAAACTACTCGTCACGAAATTACCAGATGTAAGGCTTTTCCGATGCTGTCGGTATCAACAGTGCTGTTGATTGAAGAAATCCCAAACAACCACCTCGGATGTATAAAACCCTGTAAATAATGGGGTAACTACCATATCAACTGGTGCAGGATTTCTTCCATCAACAGTATGACCCCACAGCCTTTGAAAAAGACATCTTTCGCATCGATGCCCAGTCCACCCTTGGGCCAAAGCAGTGGGTCTTGATGTTGGCAGGCATCAGACCTCAGCTTGATGGACGTCGGACTTAAACACACAAACATTATCAGTGTACATATGTTATATATTATATATATACACATTCGGCCAGCTTCAAGTTCGGATGCTTGTGTTTCTCAACATGCCGATGCATGGGCCATTTGGGCCCTTGATTTCACAGGTGTCTCCTGCGCGGGCATTGCCAGCTATGTCATACTCCCATTTTTCTTGGATGGCAGAAGATGCAGTTTAAAAGGTCAATGAATTGTTGTTCCCAACAGTTGAAGTATGCCGATTCTGAACATGATATCTGCAAAATCAACAATTTCCACATGTGAAATGAAATAAATGATAACAAATGAGCACAGAAATCAATAGAACTGATGTCAAATTTAGTTGCACTCATGTAGGATCATAGATTTCAATGTCATTTCCATGTCAAATTGTTGTGTCTTTGAGGCCAAAAGCCATACCAATACTGAAGAGTCTGCTGCGTTGTCGTCTGGGAGCCAATCGCACAGGGTTTGGGAATCCAGGAGCCCAACTGATGAAAATCGCATTTGGAGCCCGAGGGTAACTGACGAACTAAGCTCCTCCAAAATGAGATATTGATGAAACTTTGATGAACCTGGACTAGATGCTGTTGAAAGACTGTTTTGTCGTAATGTTTTGATGCCCATTTAGGACTATAGGGCTCAATATGCTGTGAGTCCCCTATAAAATAGTCCAGCTATAGCATACAGTTCAGTATAGCAGTAAAGAAACCATAGAAATACCAAACTGATGTATGATGTGCCAAATTCGCAGTTTCTGCCGTCTCGTCCTAGTTCATCCTGAGGTTGGGCATTAGCATCACCGTTGCCTCAATTTTTGCTGGTGCACTGAATATGGTCATGGCCAGTGTGATCAAACTCAATCCGCTTGAAACCCAGGATGTTTCAACAGGCTGACCTTGATAGACATTCGTGAGGCGTTTGAGAAGCACAGTAAAGATAATGTTTTGTTTACTGATTGTAGGACAATGCCTCAGGCATGTACTGTACATTTTTTGTAGCAATGCGTATTCTTATGACGTTTACATGTATTATATATAAATTCATATCTATTCACTTTGCGCTCTGTACATCTTATTTGTATACTTGTACTTACTATGTACCTATGGATTTGAAACACCCTTGAATACACATGTATTAATTTATATTTGCAGTGTGCATGCATCCAAATCTATGACATTCATCCCTCAGCTCGAGGAACGTGAATTTTTCTCCAATCAACAAAAACAAGTTATCGTGAGTCCCCTTCTAGTCGGAGAGAAGCCGTTCAAGATGCGAGGTTGGACACGACTTGTTACATGGCTTTGCCAGCAGGGTAGCGTCCTCAGGGTCTCAAGAGTGGTTGCTCAGTTAGATTGGATGAAGGACCTGGATCATCGCCCTCATCTCAGGATTCTGCTCTTGATTCCGTCACTGGTGTGGCCTCACCCTGTGAGTCAGTGGTAATGCTGGCATGTAAATTAGCAACGGGAGTTTTCTTTTTCTTTTCCTGTTTTTTGGTTTTGTGCATTTTGTTGGTGAGAACTCAACATATATGGTGAAACAGGCCCAGCAAAAACACCAACATTGAAACAAAAACACCCAAACCATCAAGGGTTTTAAACAACTATTTGTGCCAGGCCCAATCATGACTCCATGACAGACTGGCAGATCCTGCAGGAGGTCATGTAACTTTGATGACCTTTAAGATCCCTGGGATGATGGATGGTTTCGTCCCTAATTTAAGTTGGTGAAACTGGGAAGATGATGAGGATGACGGTGTACCCTTGATATGGGTTGTATGGTATTGTATTTGTATTGAATTGAGATCGCACTGAGATAATGATGTTCATCCAAATTGGCTAAGACTAAGCTTGCAGTATAGTGATTTTGCACAGATGGGTCTGGCCGCCGGCCCAATGATTGTTTGTCCGACTTGCAATAGTGGTGCAAATAGTAGGCTATTGGACCACGACAATCTTAAATCACATACCCATAAGTAGTATGTGATTTCAAAATGCGATGTGAGCTCAAAAATGCAGCTGATTCACTTAGATCTTATTGTCTTTATAACATCGTATCACCATGTGTTTTTAAGGAATGTGGCTATTGTAAAATGTTTTGCTGCCCTGGATGTTTGGGATAGTCAAGGGTATTGTTGTTAAAACTCCAAGGTCGAAGAACCCCTCTGTCCTGATTCCTGTGCTGATTTCCGGAGTGCCTTCCGGGGGAAACTTGCAACTGCGGTTGAAAAGCCCTTTTCTGCAAAGGTTTTGGTGATGAACTTTGGAGCAACCATAGTGGAACTGCGAAAATATGGAAGGTTTTAATCTTAACCTTGAGCAATAATAAACAAAACGATCAGGTATACTTTGTATACTTTGATTTCCATGATTTTCCTCGCTGATTTTGAGGTACTCTCATTTTTCTACAACATTTTGCAGTACACCATGGCCGGGAGCCAAACAACAGTTGGCTGATGGAGAAAATGCGGTTGGAAAAAAACGTTGGATCTTGAGGTCCACAAGCTTTCGCCCACGCATGCAACCCTTGCTGGAAACTTCAACAAGGTTCCATGCTGCCCATGGTATTGCATATTCACTCTAGGCTATAAAAAACGATGAGAAACAGTGTCAGAAAGTAGTGAAAACTACACATGAAACTACACAAAAAAAGCACATCATGTTCCGAGTTTTTGTTGAAATAACGTCTTACAGTTCCCATATCACACGCACAGATCAAACACATTTCAACCATGGGGGGTGTTTTGTCTCAGATGTCTCTCTATTTTCAATGGGCAGGCTGCCACCATTGCATTGTCGCTGACTTTGAGCTTGGAGGTGTTGGCTAGTAATGTCTATGCTTTAATGAACGACAATCAAAAATGATACCAAGTTGAAATTTATGGGCGCTTGATTGTCATAGGTTGTAGCTTTGCAAAGTTGGATGTTGTTTTTTTTCCCATTTCTAAGCATTGCATAAACCAATGCATTTACCACGTGAACCAGTTGTCCACGTTCCAATGTTTGCGTGGCTGGCTCAGTCCACCCCTGCTGGCAAGTACGGCCAAATCTTTGTGCTGGCGGTTGGGGTGTCTTAGTGGATCAAGGCGTCATTTTGGTGGAAATCGTTGTATCAATGCAAAAAGTCTGGTGAAACGGTGGTAGGTAGATGGTATAGGTAGTATAATTATAATCACCCAATTTATCTAACCAGATATCAGATATATATTGCCTTGTGATCTAGGGTGTGAAAAAAAACGATGCCTACCACCATTGATCATTGCATCACCTTTTGAGGGATTAGGTTCTCAATGACCTTGGAATCAAAAATTGGTATCTTAAGGTCCCAATTTGGCACCTTTTTTATTGGCAAAATCGAACTGGGTTTGGTTTTTTGTTTCCCGTTCTTTTCCTTTCCGGTTTCCAAAACCACCAAGCGAAAAAAGCATCAGCAAAGTCGGTGATTGCTTGCAAACGGGAACTCCCCAAGTTGCTGGGGTAAAAGTCACCTTTTCACGACCAAAAAACTGAGATCTTGGGCAACATAGCGGCTTTTACCATGTTCAGTATGTCGAAGGCAGGGAGGTGCTGGCAGGAGTTGAACGGTGGAGTTTCAGTGCCATCATTGTCATATGGAAGTCCTTGGGCCTGGGATCAGATGGCATCTTCCGAAACTTGCTCATGTGGTTGATTTCAAGAGTGAAGGTTGAAGGCAATGATGTCTCCAAGTGAATTACTAGATAGATTTAGGTAGTTTTTCTAGTGGAACCCTTTGTTGCTACTGCATGTTCCATCCGAAGACACCCTGCGCCAGGGCAAGTGAGAGGTCAATCTCAGCTTTGATATGTTTGGTTCCTAATCTCGAAAAAAAAAACGTTTCTGAGGTGGCGAAAAAAATGGTGATAATTTCGCTACCTGCACCTTGCTTGGTTTGGGATCCTCACAGATTTGGGGGTCTTGATTTTTGTTCCGAAGATTCCTCCCAACCACTGATGTCGTTTGCATCCTTGGCACAAAAAATCCTGGGTTTTTGTTGGACACATATGGACAGAAAGCAGGAGCACCGCCAGGGATGCCTTATGGCAAACAGTGGGAGCATTTTTTGAACATCGACAGAGGAGACCATGCACAGACAATTGAAGATAAAACAGTTTGGTTGAATTCTCACAAATATGCGCATGCCACCAGTTTCTATCAATCCGTTTGTTGCATTACATCCTTCTGCCGGTGTGGCAATGAGAGTGTCATTTGATCTCATTTGACGTTGCTGAAGAAGCACTGTCAGATACAGCTGGACCAGCCTGTCCCCTCAGCCGCTAGATTTAACCCTAGCTTCAAAAAGTCTCCTGGGTTGCAGGATCACGCCATGTGTTCAGGAAGACTGACAAAGGTTTAGGACACTAGCCTGACTATAAACAACAAATTTGGCTTCAGACCAACTTGTGGGTTATCAGTGTGTCCGTGATGGACCAGTTGCATCCATTTTGCCAGACATGTGATTTTGTGTTTGCACCTGGTTTTGAACCAGCGAGGGCTAAGAATCCTGATGGCAAGCTGATGTAGCAGGTACTCGCATCATTTAGAAAGGGAACTGAAATACAAACATGGTCATATGATCAGATTGGTGAACATGTCATATTGTGATATATTGTAATGTTCCACAAGTAGCATCGAGACGTTGACCTTCGGATGTATTACTTGACATGCTCCACATAGCTTCCAGGCTCATCAGCTCAAGAAACTAAAGTCTAGAAGCCTCGGTGAAAAGCAAAGCAATTGTTTGTCTAGACAATGCAGCTCACGCAAGCGACCCGGGAAAGTCGGTTTGAGACATCATAGGGGGTTGGTATTGTGAGAAGAACAAAAAGAAAAACAAAAAAAGTCTTTCAGCAACCGTGTGGTTCTCCACCAGGAAACCTGCAGAGATTCCCGGTCGAGAACCACACTTCTTCATCTGCAGCAAACAGAACCACATCAGGAATCACCTGTCAAATCCTGTCAACATGCAAGAGGTCTTGTCTTGGAGTGAGTTCCACAATTCAGCCTCTCACTACGAGGAAGCATGGGCTGCATTGCTGAGTTTGACTTTGTCAAGCTTATTGCCTTGCGTTGCGGTTGAGAAAGCGCACCCACGGAAACAAAGGCGTGCTAGCACTGACAGAACACTGACTCAATATCGTAATGATGCATCGCATAAATGATTACTTTGAAGGCTGAAATGGTGAAAGACTTGTTACCACATTCTACTCCAGCAGTCATTCTAACTAGGAATCACCTCTTGTCAATGGAGGCAGAACCATTCTAACCACAATGAAAGCCAATTTGGTCTCATAGCCCAGACAGCAAGGCCCCAGCGAAGTTTCATGAAATTGCACAGTTACCAACCATCCAAATATCCAAATAGCACTGTAGTAGCAGTGACGATCCACCTAGCAGACCCTGCAGGTAGCCATGCCCGCACCGCGGCACAAAGAGCCAGAGATGGCCTCTCTTACCTCCAGCGAGCCAGTCTATCCGGCGGCATCCGGGAGAACAGAGACTGCGACTGCAGAGCCCTCGCCGGCACCACGGCTGAAGTGTAGCAATGAACAGTGCGAATACTTAGCTTCCCTGGATACGGAGAAGATTCTCAGCTGCAGTGTGGAATAGGGATGAGATGTTTTGGGATAAAGCGCGTTTTTTGATGTCTTTTTTGTTTCTGTTTGTTTTTTTATCATCGCAGGCAATGATTATGTTATGTTTCAGAAATAAATCATCCATTCCAAATGTGAAGTGTATCATGGCTTAATTGTAGTGATTTTGGACGTGACTTTTTTTTTGGGCGGGGGCCATGACACCACTTCCAAACCGCATGTTGTTCAACACCCAGGATGGGCACTTTCTGCTGCAAAAAATGCCACTTGCATTTTTGAAGCTCAATTGCAAGCAGCGTTGGGAAACGAGAGGTCAGCTCTCTATCTCCAAATTGTCAAGCTCTTTGGATGCTCTTTGGATAATTTAAGATCTCAATATATCTCAATGAAATATAGCAGTCCTGCGTGCTTATGCATCTTCCACATGTTGCAACGTTCTCTTATCTCTTCATTTTCAACATTCATAACATTCATAGATACAAACATCCTATGCGAATCTTCATCCAAAGTCGGGTGGGTGACTTTTCCAGCCCTTCTCCCGGGCCCTTTTTTCCCAAGGTGGCGGGGCTCGAAAACTGAAACATGGCGACTTGTGCAAAAGAGAAGTTGCTCCACCCGAAGTTGTCGAACGAGCTAAAACTGTCGTGGAACCAAAGCAACCAATGGATTCTCAGGTCGAGATTTGCCTCGTTTTTTTTTTTGGAAAAAAACACATCCGATGTGTTTTTTTGGACAAAGGGGGGGAAGGTTAAGGACAATCCTAGATTTTTTTTTTCGAAGTTGAAGAAACGTTGGAACAACAAGTCAGATTCATGAAAACCTACATAAATTTATTATTGCTACTATATAGACTAATAATGAATGACGATATAGGTTGGTTTATTCATTCATATTTTTCAGGTTCCATGTTCAAGTCCATTGGATTGTTTTTTAGAGGTAATATGGTGGGCAGAAACGAATTGCTCTGGATGATTGAGGATGTGTGTGCATGTATTACCATAACATTTTTGGGTGTTGATGGATGGAACATGATGGAACCATGTCGGGTTTGCCACGGTTTGCCAATTTGTTTGTGCACGATTCCTTTCTTCGCACGCAACATGCAAACGTTTGCATCTAAAACAATGCGTTTTACTTATTTCTTGTTTTTTCCAAACAAGGGACACATGCCAATAGAAGTGGGCAATGTTTTTGCAGAGTTCCATGGCACTATGGTCAGCCTCCGGTGTGTGACCCTTGAAACAAAACAGCAGGTGACATATTCATCCAAGCCAGCCAAGAAAAAATGGAATGAACAAAGCAAGGGAAGGCACAGGGCAACGGGTAATGGAACATTAAAGATCCGCAGTGCATCAGAGCGAAGCAAGTTAATAATCACCATCTCTGATTTTGCTGTAACTTTTATGGTTCAATTGATTCAACCTGAGATGCCCAACTTATTTTAGTTTTGTTTTGTCATTTTGTTCTTATTTGGCTTCGGAACGGATTCAAACTCCATGAGAGGTATACCTGGAATGAGCCTGTGGACGAAAAACTGGATGGCATTTGGACTGACCGGTGGGAATGTGAGAAATGGATGGTAAGCAACATTGAGTCCACGGTGAAACCACCAACATGTTTTATTCAATTATGCCGAGTCCAAACAGACTCGGCAAAGATGCAGAGATGATTTCTGGAGACTGTGGGGGATTTTTGTTTTTTTTCCTTTGAGCAACCTCAAAAACCGCCGAAAGAAGAGGGAAACTATATATGGGAGGTTTTCAGATGTCAACAAGTTAGCATAATCTTCAGGAGCGATAGGGTCCACAAGAAAAAGGGACGTTAGTATGTACCAAATATATGACATATTATATATATATATATCATTATATCGGTGTTGGTTAGTCATACTTATCAGGGTTTCAGAACAGTACCCAAAACGCTACCTGCTTGTAACATGTCTAGCTGTTGGAAGACTGTCACCCATGCCTGGGTCTGTTTGATACATGACCCTCAATGGGGCCCAACAACCCAACCTGAATGGCAAACATCACCAAATTAGCCTAAGACCTAGAGGATGTTGGGGTCCACAATAAGAACACGATACCCCCACCCCAATGACTTGTTGTTACAAAAGAGGTTTTCGCCAGCGTTCATTCAGCAATTTATCCCATTGTTTTGTTTCTCTCAGCTGCAGGAAAATGACCGAGGAAGATCGTCAACACGCTCTTCTTCAGCAAAAGGAACAGTTCCATCCCTCAGATCTTGGCTATCATCAAGTTGGACTTGACCATGTCATCATCTACCCTGTGGTATGTATGTATCTGAATACTGTATATAAATATATGCATGTTTTGTGATATGACAATGTTATTATTACTATTACTGTATCAAATGCAAGAATGAAAGGTTTCCGAACAATGAAAATGAGAGCCCAACTAATATGTGCATTATGTATTCAACATATCTTAGTTGATATAGTTGTGCTAGCGCCATACTAGCGCTTAGCTTGTGAAGTTCATCCTGTAGCATCAAGGAAGGCTTCAACCCAAGAAGATCTAAACTTCCGTCACTTGAAACCGGTGCAAGTTGGGAATATAAGTTTGTTTATCCATGAAAATGGTGGAAAATGTCACTCCTTTTCACCTATTTCCAGCTTTCATGACACAAGCACATCATGGGGTTGTCACTCCTTGTCCTTCCAATGTTTGGATTTGGGCTTGTGAAATCCCCACAAGGGGAAAGGAAAACATCCAAGGTGAGCTCCAGCTTTTGGGGTTGATTACCCTATGAGCTCGGGATGATTCGTTTGCCTGTTGTCATCTCCGACCTGTTCCTATGATTCTCAGGATTCTGAAGATGAAACTGACGCTTCGCAATCCTCAAAGGCCTGCCATTTAAACGCAGTCAAACAACGCTTGCTTCTTCTTGCTTGATCTTGCTTGCGAATGATTTATGCGACACGCACACAATTGGTAATGTTTGTGGGTTTTCGTTCAATGATACCATTCATGATCCATTCATGTATAAACCGTATATATATATATATATTTGTCAAGCATATTTACATCATTTCCAGTAGTCCAAGCATCAATGAACACCATGTGTTATCACGATTTTTTTGTCAAAGAAGATGAACTAGATTTACACTACGCCCGAAATTGGTCAATTTGAGTAGCAACATGCTGAGTTTCGAGACATTTTCTGTGGTTGACAGGCAGGAAGAGTCTCCGATGACTGATGCCAGTTCTTCCAAAACCACGGACAGAGAAGAGAATGGCCGTGACACCATTCGCAGGATTGACAGCTTGGAGAGTTTCTAGTTTGGATGGATGGGCAGTATGTATATGTTGGCGTTTGATCTACTTGGACATGCTTGAACGTATGTATCTAGTATCGGCTAAGCATAGTAGGATATATCATATATCAGGATATATACGATTTAATGATGAGCCTACCATTCCCGCGAAAAACGCACCGGCACACTCTGCGCAGGCAAAGCCGACCTCGCGCACCTCACTCGGAGTCTGCGTTGCAACATCATGGCTCAGGAAACCCTATCAGGCCTGTGGAATCGCAGCATGGGCGCTTTTAGATGGAGACAGAAAAGCTGAAATTGGCGGTACTTTTTCAGTTGGAATGAAGATTGACGTTTATAGAAGGTGGGCTTGTAGCACACCTGCCCTCATGAGGGACAGCACTGATGGTGCTAGAGAGAGAGAGAGAAATATTCTTGTTACAGGGCTTTGAAACTTCTGAATGAGACAACGTATTCGATCAATACGTTGATTTTCGATCTGAGATCCCAGTAGTGGACTATGTCACTATGTGTTGAGAAGGGCTATGGTTTCCCAGAAGCCAAAAGGAATTGCAGAACCCCACTCTTGACGGCTTGAAGTTGGGGAGTTGCGATCAATAATAGCAATCGAATGTATGATAGTTCCGTGTCCTCCAAAAGCCACGGCATGAATGTCCTGCAGATTCCTGCAGGCTAAGCCTCTAAGCCATAGTAAGTTTGCCGTTTGAAAAGCATATACTAAGACCATTCAATTTCCAGAAGGGCACTGTCATATGCACAAATGTCCTTTATTGAAATATCATGAAATGACATAATGACAACCAAATGCGACAAGTAGATGAATATATAGAAATATAATGAAATATACACATGAATAGTGCAGCCGGTTGACCCTTTTCTATTTTGATTCTGCCATGGCCATCAGGTCTACAGGCTCTCGAAGTCATAGAGATGTGACTGACAAACGACACAGGTGGGGTTTTCCTTTGGCACCTTGCGAATGGCCGCAGCAGCCATGTGTACCCCTTTCAATAGTAAGACCTTTGAACATTAGGAGTTGGTTCTTTTATGTAAACTTGGGAATGGGTCTAAGTCCAGATTTATTTTGCCACACTCGTGCACCTTTTTAGATTGAATCTGAAGGTGATGCTAGAAAACAAATTACCCTCATTGGGCCATTTTGTGCCAGCTTGAAAATCGAAGAAACGATCTCATAGCACAGTTTCCAGGCCTGGAAGTCAAGGCAAAAGCTTTGTTTAGTCAAAGTGATAGGTTTTCTAACCCATAGCATCCATGTGACTGGCATATTTACATATCTACTACATTTCCTACTTGCGCGCTACGCCTGGGGTTTTCTTAAAATCACTGTTTACGACCTTTTGGAATCAGCTAATATATATATATATACCCTTTCCTTTTTTTCCACATGTAGGTAAGTATATCAGTCCCATTAATGGTATGGGTAAGTCAAGTTGTCACAGATGGTATGTTCAGGCCGCGTCCGGACAGCTTCCCAATGACCTATCCAAATGACCTGGAAGACGGGGAATGCAGCCCTTCGAGGTGGGCGATGAAGGGAAAAGGGGTGGGTCGGTTTCAAATAGTATCAGATGGATGGAGTTTAAATAACACACGGATGCATATATATATATACATATATATACACATATATGTAGTTAAATTCAAGAGAGAGAATCTTTAGTGTATGATCTTTTTAATAGAGGAAAAAACATCTATATGTATATATATATATACATACATATTTACATATGTATATATTTGACACATTTGACGTTTGTAAGCTTCCTTTAGTAAATCTAATTTCGAACTATACCAGAAAGGAACATGAAGGGACACATTGAAAGTGTAGGCCTAGGATGGTCGATTTACTTGGGTATTTCCAGAAAGTTTGACGTTTTAAATGTTACTGGTCCGCTCTCAGCAGTGCGCATCAAGACCATCCTATTGAATCAATCCATCACGCGGACGACGCTGGCTTACCAGCCTAGGGCATTGTCATATAGTCGTAGTGTCAGATGTTGCGAGGATTCGTAGGTATGGGTATTGAATGGTATTGAGGTGTATGCTTGTACAAGCCCATACATATGTCTTATATCCTTCGATGGTTTTTATTGGGTATGAATCTGCAATTCGTACGCGTAAATCATCACAGAATTGAATGAATACGTTGCACCTAGATGGATGTAGATACGCCCCTGAAAACTAACATGTCTTTGAAAAGGGGGCCATTTCAGAAGGAAAGTAGTCTTCCAACCACTATATTCAGGGGACATCTTAGTTTTCGGGTGAGTAAATTTAATTTAGATGATAATGCATATATGCATATATATATGCCCATCCGCAATCCATGGGACTAACATATGTACCTACATTTACCATAACTTTAATACCAAATGTGGCAGGTGAATATACCACTTCCATGGATCCTATGGTCATACCAAGGCCCCGTGAACGGAGCCGAAGTCCTTGGAAAACGAAGTCCGTGCTTCACGGGCCTTTTCCTCGGGGAACAGTTGGAAGGCCAGTGGGGTGAAATCAATTTTTGTTGAGGGAAAATCAACAAGATTGACCTTTCCAGATGTCGAAGGGATAAAAATAAGTGTGTGTTTTTGATGATTGTTTGGGTGAATTTTTCAGTATGATTGAAAAATCTATTGGACAAACATGGGTATTTCTCCATGATTGAATATTTGAACATTGCATGAATTGATTGAAAAGGGGTCAGATACAAAAACAGCTACGTTTGCATGGCAAAAGTAGCGCTTCTAGCTTCCAAGTGGTGTTTTACTTCGCCATGACGTTCAGAAAATTCCGGAAAACACGTGGTGGATTGCTTGTATGGAAAGGTTTCATAACAAGGTCCACTCATTGAAACTAACAGCTTGCACCTCAAAGGCTTTCCCAAAAAGAAATAAATCTTCCAACCATCCATTTTCAGAGGCTATGTTAGTTTCAGCAAGGGTAATTTACATAAAATCAAGTACACTTATAGGATCCAAATAGGCAATTTACATCCATTTACGGCTTAAGCATCATGGCAAAACAGTCGTTTTTTAAGCAGCAAAAACACGCAAAAGGCAGCTTAGAGCTTCCGGAAGTCACCAAGACTTGGGGATTGAGCCAGATCAAAGGTGCTGGGGGAAATGGCGTTTTTGGTTGGCGAAAGGTTGTGAGAGGTCATGCCTGCCATTCATAAAATTTGTTCCATATTTTCCCTATGTTGATTTGTTGTCTTCACGTGTGCCACTTGCTTTCCAACGATTTCTGTTTCACAAGAATCGATTTACCCAAAGTTGAAATTTGACGTTGATGAAATCTTGAAAAACGTCAAAGCAGCCAAAGCAATCGTTTGTTTCACTTGTTCTGAAGTGTGGTTTTTGAGTTCACTTTTTTTCCAGGATGCAAAAAACCGTACATAATGTATATATATATATATTTATATTTTTAACAAACAATACATATATACATATTTTGCATGCACTTGCAAACTTACTTTGGTGATGGCATTTACTATAGCACTTTTGTGCTTGCAGTTTTCTCCATTCAGCAGGATGATGTTTATATTAATGATGGAGATTACGAGATAGATGGTATTTGCTTTGCCCACCTGCAGTGGTCGCAGGCATGAACGGCGTGAAAGGATAAGAAGAAGACGTCAAGATCCAAGGACAGCAATGGTATCAAGTGGTCCAATTTTAATGAGGGGAAAATGAACACGAATAAAGAGTGCAGCAATATGCAGCATTCAAATTTATATACATTTCTTCATCATAAGCCGCTGAAGATCTGAGTTGGGTGATGTATTTTCCACCAGCCACTTGGGCTGGGGAGATGTCAATTGCCTTGCGGATTTTTTGTGTCACCTTCGGTTGATCGAAATCCTTGGCGTGCCTTTGGGAACATGGTTTGTTCAACCCCTTTTGCAATCTCGCTTTGCATCCTTCAATCTTCGAATAGTAAAAAAACATGCTGGATATGAAATGTACAGTTCCCGCCTACTGGCGCTGATAGTTTTTTGGCAAGCATGTCAGACGCACACACACACACACACACATGTAGTCAACCTTGTTGGAGTGTGATTTGCCTTCGTTCTTCTTTGTCCGACATTTGCTTTACACATTTATATATATATATACATGCTATACCTCTCTTGGCCAGTGGGAGGCCCACACTACCTGTGCATCCTGAGAGCTTGCCAAGAAGCTATCCAAGAGATGACCATGGAGAGCGCGAAGATGCCAGAAGGCTGCGGGAAGCTGTGCTTCAAGCCAGGGATAAAGATGGGAGATGTATGGAAAGTTCTGAACAAGTTTGGTTGTGCCGTTCATGTTCCTGTTCTATGTTTCTTTCCTCATTTGGGATTCTAAAGCAAATTCTAGTTCTATGCAGAGTCGTGGGGATTGGACACAAGAAACGATGCATTGACATGTAAGAAGTAGAATGAACTTAGTACTCATCCATGAATGTGTCATAAAACACCTTAAGACGTTGTGTATTAGCATCAACATGTCGAGTTTTCTTTGGGAAGTTCCCGCAGTAGCCAGATACTTCAGGCCACCAAAAGCGGCGGAATCAGATACAGGTTGTTGCGCAGAAAAGAATCAGGGCCACCGTAACGTGCGCTAGTGCAAAATGAACAGGATTACTTTTCCAGAACACAAAACTTGGATATTTGCCAGAAAATTTGGGGAAACTCCGCGGAAGCAGGGACGCATCAATTCCAACCGGGATTCTGTAAGTCACACATTCTTGATTCTTGGGATTACATTTGGTAGATTGCATCCCCATAAGTCAGGAGCTGCGTCAATGAAGAAGTCAGAATTCACAAACAGAAAGTGCGAACAAGTTCCACAAAGTGTCCTTTGATTTCTATTAATGATGTCTACTCTATTTTGAATATATTTTGAATATGTATATGTATATATGTATATATTATATATAATATATAAACATGTTTTTTTTTACACCTCCTTTTAGATCGGGGCATCAAAACACCAATCTGGTTTTTTGTTCACCAGGGCAGATTCTCGCAGCCCGTGTCCGAAGTATCATACGCCAAGCGGAAGGCCAAGAAAACACATTGACCATGGGAGTTGGGAATGCCCCTGTTGTTCCATCGAGTAGGAAGATATTAGATGAAAATTCCACGCTGTCAAAATGGATTTGTTTGGCATTGATGGCATTGTTGTTTGTTCCTCTGGAGATGATTCGTGAGCGTTTTTGTTTGCCAGGGCTACAGCATCCAGACATCACACGCGAAGCTTCGTGATCTACCATGCAAGGTGCACGAATAGGGTTTGAAGTTTGGGTGGATTTGATGTTTTTTGCTGTAAGATTCTAGATCTTTGTCTATCTGTACATAATATATGTATATTATATATTTATATATATAAATATACATAAATATATGTGTGTATATTATGTTTAGGGCTGGTTGGGTCATTTCCCTTTTTGTTCCTGGGCGTACATTTAGCAATCTCACATTTGTTAATGATTGTCACTAAATGTTATTTGGGAGGCATTGTTGCTCCGGCACACAGGGCTTCAGTGTGCGGGAACAGCACCTAGAATGAAAAGCAGGTACTTGATGAAAAGTCAATTTTATCAGTTACCATGTTCTGACAGGTCTATCTCGATCTTTTCAAAACTTCAAGAATAGTTTGGAAAGGTCGGAAAGGAGATTCTATCTCAAAGCACCCTTGGCCGCTTTTAGCTCAATCTTGGGAGAAGGAACAAAGAACGCTCTGCTTTTCGTTGTCCATTGCAATGGTGCACCCGATCATCACTGGGATTGCAACGGGCATTGGTTTGCTGACAGACAAGTACATGCTTGGTGCCACCAATTTTGTGGAACACTATGCAGTCGAGTTTCATGCCACAGATGCGCAGAAGGATTTTGTAAAATCAGCAATGTATGGAGGTGCAATCTTGGGAATGATACTCAGCTGAATGGTTATTTAAGTTATTTATACTGGATGAGTATGATTATGTGTATCAGGTGTCATTGATGAATCATGATTAATGAACACAAGTATGTAGTAGTACAGTATTTAGTATTGATTATTAGAACGGATACTTTTTCAATGATCTATGAATTCTACCACTTTTGGGCGCTCAGAGACTTGAAAGGAATGGTCCATGATGTCTTTCTGTTTGAAGTTGAGAAATCAAAATGCAAATGAACCTGAGTTACCTGCATTGGGCGTGTAGATATATACAGGATCTTATCATTGTAGTAGATATTTACAGGATATTTTCAGTAGCGACACATGCTTGTAGGCAGTTGCGTACAAACGCTGTACAAACAAAAATCAGCCGACTATTTTTTTTTCGTGGTCGTTTTTGCTCGAAACCGTGTTTTCCTGTCAAAAAAATGGTTTTCCTGAAATTGGGTTTTACCTCAGGATCGTTATGGGACCACTGTCCGATATTATTGGCAGACGTGCAGGACTACTTCTTTGTTCCCTCATTACCTTGATCGGTGCTTTGCTAAGCACCTTCGCGTGGGGTGAGAACGTGTTGATTGCTGCGAGGAGAGGGGACCAAAATATTGAAACAGAAAAAACTTGAAGTGTAAAAAACTCATGGTCTTTGAAGATGTCACACCATGTCGACATTAAAAACAAGTCCTTTTCATAAATCTCTCCTAAAATTATCGGCAAAAAGCAGCTCAAGTTGAGAAAGAATTAATCGAATGGACCACACCAAAATCCCCTTAATGAGGCTAGGATTTGGATCGAGTCATTTGGCTAACCCCCACCCCAATTTCAAAAAACAATTTACATGCTCATTTAGGTTGGTATAATCTATCGTGTTGTTCTCTACAAACTCCAGGATCATCACCGGCGTTGGCATGGGCGGTGAATATCCTTTGGCTTCCTCTCATAGTGCCGAGAGTTCAGAAAACTCCAGTGATGGCGCTCGGAACGTGGCGTTGTTATACCTCTTTGGTTCGGGTGGTGGGCAAGCCTTGTGTCCATTAGTGACCTACTTGATGGATGTAGGTGGTGTCCCACATCATATCTTATGGCGTTGGATCTTCGGTTTGGGATCCATTTTGTTGCTTGGATTTGTTTGGGTTGGTTATTTTTGTTTGCATTCAGAAGTAAAATTTCCATTGGTTGTTGGTTGATTGTTGGTTGGTTTGAGATACTTTTTGGACATTTCCATTGGATCATTTGGGTTCAAGCAGCCTGCCCCAGATTCAGGTCAGCTGCTGGTCTCGTGCTTCGTTTCCTGACCACCAAAGATAGCGAGAAATTTACCGAAAGCAAAGCGGCAGAAAAAGCTCACAAGGACCATTTCTATAGGCTATAGGTGGTGGTTTCAAAGATTGTTTAATTTTCACCCTCATTTTGGGGAAGATCCCCATTTTGACTCATTTGTTTCAAAGGGGTTGAAACCACTAACTGTTTAGCTGTTTGATGTTGGAATCCATGTTTCTGTTTCAAATTTGACAAGCAAATTGGATCCGGTTGATAAATTCATCATTCAAAATCCAACATGTAGATGCTTCAACTCACAAAAAAGATAGTGTGGTAGTGGATGGTGAAGGGGGCAAGATGAACTATTGGAAGGCAGGTGCCATTTGGGAATCCCAGACTTTCGGTCAAATGCAGACATCACCTGAACCAGGCCTGATTTTTTAGGAGTCCTCAACCGAGCCCCTAAGGTTCGCACGATGTTCAATTCACTCAATTGACCCAGACATTGGTAGATGATTTTCCCCTTAACATCAACGCGATAAAATCTCAACAACAATTCTCAAGCTGGTACACTTGCTGTATTTGACAAGATGGCTAGGAGACTACCATGTCATTGCTCCTTCCATATTGGAGACCTTTGTTGGGCACTGCTGGGTGTTGGGCCCTTTTCGACATTGTGGAATATGGCCTCAAGCAAAATGATGCAGCCATCTTTGATTCAGGAAGCGAAACTGCCTATAGCCGGTGCCTTGGCAAATCTCCAATTCGCCTTACCCGTGGGTATTGCGGGTCATCCGATCATCCGATGTTAATTTTGGATTCCATACTCTTCCAGGTTTCGCAAACCAAAATGTGATAGATCTGATGATTCAACTTGATGGTGGAGCCACAGAAAAAGCCATTGTTTTGGATGTTTTGGGTTTTTTTTTCCATCCCTTTAGCCTTCAGATGGTTCCCTTCAATGCTTCCTTGGGGAAAAACAGATCGGATCAACTTGAGGAGCGTCCTGGACGTTTTCTTCACTCGCTTATTGGTGATCCCTTCCTTAATTCTGGCGCCATGGCTCCTTACAAAAATCTCCAGCAAAAGGGTCCAATTCTTTGGTTTTGCCGGATGTGCCGTTTGTAATCTTATCCTCGCTTTGTTCTTGAAACCACTGCGAGACATCAAGATTCTATTCTTTACACTGCACCTTGGCGTTTTTGTGTGTCTGTGTGTGGCTGACTTCCATGACGATTCAAAAAATGAGTCAGTTGCAACAATGATGCAAGTGATATAAGTATGATATACTAGATCTATACTAGATCTAACCTAACCCCCTCAATTCAGTAACTGTTGCAAATCAAGGTTTAGGTTGGATAATCCTGGCGGTGACGAGCCGGCATCCTGGGTGGGGGGGGGTGAACCCAAAATTGGAAGCTTGCCCATTGATGTTTCAATCGAGTTCCTGCATACCTACTGTCGTGACATAGGTTTGTGAAGAATGAGGTGTTTAGCTTGGAAGATTTCCCTTCTTGGGACCATTGCTTACAGAATCGTACAGCACCATTTTAGTTCAAATGTGTGTACCTAACGGCTTCATCATTTAGGCATTATGTTGACGACAATCAGATGATGGGGTCAACCCCCTGCTCGGTCAACCCAGTTCTTGAAGATGTGAAAAGAATCCAGGTACATTTTGCAGCTCTCGTTTCAAAGTATGCCTGGAGTAACTACCATGGCCATTTCTGCGGAGATCTATCCTAGCATGGTTCGTGGAACTGGCGCTGGTATTAGCGCTGCTTGTGGGAAAGTGGGAGCTACAGTGGGATCCTATTCATTTTCTGAGTTGAAGAAACTTGTAGCAATACAGGGATGGTGTTGTTTTGTTGCTTTACACAGGATTTTGGCATTTTTGCTTTCTGAATTCTATATGGTTTTGGTAAATTTGGGTGGTATAACATGGACCTTGATGGAGTTTGGATGTATAAAACGGCTAGTCGTTGCCATTTTGTCAGCATGGTTGTCTTTGTGAGCCTTTTCTACAAATTCCATCTGTTTGTCGGATGAAACTGCGATCAGAGCAATCTCAAGAGCATTGCAGTTGTCAATTCTAAGGAACCAAGGGCACATTGATGCAATCTTTTGGACTGTGACCGGAACCTCCATCGCGGCAATGGTCTTGACTCTTGTGGCTATTCCGTTCTACAATGGACACACCATTGATGCTGCAGACAAGCTTGCTAGAAACTGTCCTGAAATTATTGAAACTAAGATCTTCACCACCAGGGAACAGCATATTTATAGGTCAGCATGGTCCAGTGACCTTAAAAAGGAAGTGACACCATAAGAGTTTGATAATATTTCTATCCGGTGCAAAGGGTAAATTTACAGAAAGATCAGAAACACTTGATCAAAAAATTACCTAATCACATTTCTGAACATTTCAGAACACTGGCTTTGTGAGAGACTGTAGGCTCTAGACAAAGACTGGACAGCTTCAACTGTTTGTATTTGTTTTCAATGGATTTGAAAAAATCCTGGAGGTTGGATGCGCGCCGTGTCTTTTTTTGAGTCACTAAAGATCATTGGAGATTATTGGACTCTAAGGAGAAGGAAAACCAAAGCAGGCAGTCCGAGTTCTCTTCAGTGGACCCTTGAACCATGATGGCTCCAAGTCTGGAGGATATGAATCTGATGGATTTTCAACAGATGAGGAGAGCATTCCTGAGTGAAAAGAATGCTGTATCCACTTTCAATTTCTCGACATATAGAAAGACAGGCTTCCCTCGGTGGTAGAGGGACCAATGATCAGATGTTGTCAATGTTTTCGGTGTTTGCTCTGACCACTGAGCAAGCAATAACTTCAATCAATCCTTCGACATCCTCGTTGGTGTTTCATTCTGTTACACCTGTATTCCATGACAATTTCGTTTTTATGGCCGAAACCAAACTCCTGCGTGGGAACCTACGCGGGAACGGTGGCCGAAATTGGCGAAGTGTTTTGGACGAGGTTTGGATGTCGAAAAAGGATCGGGCTGCCATGAGCTGTAGGACGATGGTGCTTTGCGAAGTGGAGAGTTTCGAAGTCAGAAGAATAACATGAAGAATTGTACTCGTATAGTTTGTTTCAGCGGAGTCTTTGCGAGAATTGCATGTAGCCAGTAACACAGTAACACATCGTTGTTTACTTATAATACCCGCATGGTCCGTATGCATTTTGCACTGGAGTATGTCTACCACTACAGTACGAATGAGTTTGGTTCAGTAACAGCCTATGACAAAGGAATGGCAAAGCAAACCTGCAATGTTCACCCCGCGCGTACCCACAGTGACACTCAACAACATTCTTGATGGTTTTTGTACTGGAATTAAGGAAACAAAGCATAGACACAAATCAGGTGGTGGACTTGACTGGCTTTATACACTCAGCTTGGACTTGCGTGATGTGCTCGTGCCCCATGCATTTATGCGCGCCATGTTTTGAGTTTTGGTCTTCCACACCCTCCGAAAATATCTGGAATCAATTAAATAATCACAACGTAATGTGTTTGATTTTTCACCCATACGAGTGTTGATATGATCAAATTTTCGAGAACCCCCTGTGTTGTTCCAAAAACCCCGCGCCAGGGTGGGGAGCGAGACAGAGAGCGAGGACAGCGATTGGACGGTGAAGACTTCATACACGGTCCTTCGCGACGAGGCGGTGCCTTGTGTTGAGGATGTATATATATATCCTCCTTGATGTTTCTTTTAGAAGACCATCGGGAAAAGGTATACAATCCCCCCCCCGTTTGTTGGATGAACTGGATGAACCTCAGCTTGTGAGAACTTTGGGGTCATGCCGGAGTTATGGATGGCGATTTAGGGGTGGTGAGTTGTCTCATGACAACTTTTGCACGTAAGTTGCGGGAGAAAAGCTTACTTGATGTGAGCGAGTGAATGGCACATGTGCCATGTACCGCAATGATCGGTTTGACGGGAATAGAGTGTGGATAATTATGTAACCATTTGTTTCACCAACTGTATCCATGTGGGAATCATGTGGGATAATGTTGTCATGTCTTACCCGTTCGGCTTTATCCATAGTAATTCCCACATGCTGAGCAGACGCTATGACCCTCATGTGTCAGGTGCCCGCACCAAAACCGTGCGAGAGATGGCAGCGAGCGGAGGAGGATTCCATCCTGCGGATATCCATTGGAATCAGATGGCTTCGTGTAGCAACACCTAAAACACTCCAGAAATTCATGGAATTTCCCATTTCAACCGCATCACATTTGTATCCAAGTATCTTGGAACTTGATACTTTAAAGTGTTGCACAGAAACGATGTGAAAGTGTCTGAAATAAACGTACGTACAGAACATTGAACATTGTAGAAACAGCAATCAAAATTTGGACACTCAAGAAATGCATTGATACCATAAAAACATCTAGACCTTTCTACCTGGTTCCTCCTTGATTGCATCTTGTTTGCCGCTACTTTTCAGCACTACAGTTCTTGGGTTTCTAGGCATTCTTTTAGCACTGCAACAACGTCCCCGTGAAGCAACATCTCCCGGGACGCAGGGGAGCCGGAAATCAACTGAGATGCGGCGTAGTGCAATGGGGCAATCAGATGCTCCAGAGGCCCACTGGAACTTGCTACTTAAGGACCTATCGTTGACCTTCAGCTTTGTATAAACATCTTGCAATGAACTATATACAGATGTCACATGACAGGTTACCTCAGTTTTCAAAAGATCCAAAGAAGGTGATTTTGATAAAGGAACCCTCAAAAATGACATCAATTGATTCAGGTCGATTAAATGTTCTAAGCCATCCAGGTGTATTTCGTGGCGGTTCCTGCAGCGATGCTGCTAGGAGGGTATCAAGCAAGGCCATCCCTTAGGTATATTATTTGCACTGTGGAATTGAGAGATCCCCTTCTTGGGGTGAGGAGCCTTACTTAACACCATGGCTTTTTGTCAATGCAATGCAACATCGTTAAGTAGAAAGATTATCAAAGGTGCAAAAAAAACATTTAAACACTTAAGTGGGAAATCGGTCGGACGCCCCTGCAACAAAAAACATAATATGAAATCTCTTGGTTTTTCAGCTGCACCCCATAGTCCATAGTCACCTGGGTCCTTGAATCTCACCCAAGAAAATGTCGATGGCTTCCCGTTGCTGCCTGGGAGATGGTTTGACGTCAGGCCCTGGGCTTGCGCCAGTTGCCACCACGAGAGCCAGCGAGTTTGGAACACAGACATTCCCGCGATCGCCAGGTCGGGGGATGGATGGGCCGGTGAGGAGACGTAAAGATATGCCTATTGAAGAATCTTATTGAGACACACAGGATGATACTTGTATCATCCTTATGTTGTGTTTCTATCTTTCTCGTGGGTCCATTTAGTTTAAGTTTCCTTTCTGTTGTTTGGCATTCCGTCTTGCTGTTCCACATTTATATAAGACATCAGAGTTCAATCGTAGCCAATCTACAAATTATTGTGGAGATAGCCACGTGGTTTGATGAGATGTTTTCTAAAGAGGCCATTGGTAGTGATGGCATGCTTGGATGATCTATTGGCTTAGCTAGGTGTTCAGGAACTGGGGGGGCTGGCAAAAATACAGCCATAACACATCAAAACACTCTATATACATTCTATGTACTGTATAGCTATGTATAGCTTAGCTATATTTTTAAACCCATTTGATGATTCATTTACCACTGGAATATCAGTCGCCAACCAGCTGTGAAAACGTCGGCAAAACCGTGGGCCATCAGGAGACGTTGGACCGCTCCGGTGGCCTTGGTAGGTCTCGTTCTCGGGACCGTCCTGTCGCGTCACGAGGCCACCCTGGAGCCAAATGGATAAAAATGGAATGTTTTGCAAGTGCCAAATTAGTTTTCTTGGAGTGTATGGAAGATCAATGAGATGCATGTATACCGGTATATCAAATAATATACTATATTATACTATTACTAATGTAAATGGATCCATGATAGTGAGACTGGTTGCTGGGGGGCGGAGCTCACCTTTCTTGTTTTTCATGTCGAGTGCTTGCAGACCTTGAGACATGACGTCATACCCTGTGGTAGAACACACAGTCAGCTCTGAGACACCTTGCATTCAGTGTCTGGCAAGCTTCGCATGCCATCTTCATTGACCCGGTCGCCAAATTGCTTACCTCTCGAAATTGTCGGGTTACATTGAGAGGTTCCAGCTGCGTTGGATCTGTCGCTAAGGGGTTTCCTGAAGCTTTGCACTTTGCCAAATATCCAGTGCAGTCTTTAGCAGTTCTTCCATGTTCGTCCCCATTGCATATCATTGCCTCTTCTTTGTCCAGATGGATGTGTCCCAAGCCTTCGATGCTTCCTCTTCGACTTGAGCTGTTTGATTTTCTGTGATGGTGTGTCGAGCGCCGTGGCAACCAACAAGGCGGTAGTCATAGCGGCGTTCTTGTGTGACCGCATTGTTGCCACTCGCTTTCAACAGCTCACCAAAACCTGGGCGGCCAATGGAGAACGCCCATCCGTTGTTGCTGCCGCGTTGTCATTGTGGCCCTTGTGGTTGGTCGAAGATGCGGTTCTTGTCTTCCAGACCCAACAGATGAAAGGTGGATGTAAAGTGTGACTGGACCATGTGATGATCATGAGGCATTTCCTACTTAAACCGGTTGAGCCTTGCTAGGTGGCCCTGGTAGAGGCAGATTTGATACCAGACACCTCCAGGCTTGATGCTGTATGTGAGTCAACTTTGTTGTTTGACATGAAATCTATTACTAACTTTTTTCATGATTGGTCATGATTGGTCATTCATGGTTCAAAGCACTGATTCACTAATTTAATATTTTGTCCTTCTCCCAAACCGCCAGGAGTCCCGCAGACCTTCTCCTGAACGTTATGGGTCAGACCATCCTCGTGACGGTCGTCACAAAGCTACACATTGCGCAGGCCATTTGCATCAAAGATTGATTCAGGGGATTTTTACGTCCAAAGTCATGGATTGTTGGGGTTGATTGTTTCGAACCTGCTCAAAATCACAGAAACCATGTATCCTTGTTGGTTACGAACAAGTTTTGCATCATCAACTTGAAATACAGCTGTGGTTCCCACCATGCAAGAAGTGGAGAAGAAAAACAGCATTTTAGGCATGTATCGAGATAACATGTAGAATACATACAATACTTATATATATATATTATGCATATGTATTATGTAATATATGTTGTATTATATATATAACTTAACTTATATAACTATAACTTATGTAACAGAAAAATGTAGATTGATGTTTATGATGTTGCCAAATTTGTCTCTTAGTCTTAATTATTGAGCCGGGAGGGCAGTAAGATAGACTACGAGCAGTTTGCCTTTTCGTATCTCCTCCATGACTAAGGTGACACCCAACGAAGGAGATCGCAGGTGCCCACTGTTCCATCAATGTCTCAAAATACCTGTGCAGCATTTGCATTAGTTCAAAAAAACAACAACCCCAACTTCAAAGATCTTTGAAAAAACGTCACGCATCCTTAAAAAAGTCAGCGGCAAACCAAAGATTTGAGGGGATAACATGGTTAACTGTTAGGTAGATTTGTTTCAGGAAACATGATTTGTGATGGAGTTGTGTCTGTTTCCCAAGTGCTTTTTTGTATCAAATTCCCCAAGAATGCCTGGAACCCTCCATCCTTCACAAGCTGCCAGGAGCGCTTCTCGAGGAGGTTTGATGTTTTTGCCAAGGTGAGGAGTTTCTCCGTTGCTGCAGCCGTGGCGTTTTCAGGAATTGGATGTTTCCGAAAATAATGGGTTTTCCCCCCAAATCATCCATTTTAATAGAGTTTTCCATTGTAAACCATCCATTTTGGGGTGTTTCCCTATTTTTGGAAACACCCAATTGATGGAAAAAATGTGGGAACAAGTTGTGGTAGGCAGCCATCGATAACCAACCCCAATTTTATGTTTTTTTGCTGCCTGAATTTGAATCTTTGCGCAAGGAGCGTCCTTTGAAGGACGGCAACCACCGAGAACCGGGCCGGAACGAAGGCAAATTTTCATCAAACATGTTCCTCGGACTTTTGCAAGCATGTTCACACCATTGCACATTTCACTTGCGACCTTATTTTGTGTAATCTGAATCTTAAGTATTATTTATAATTAAGTATGAAAAATCAACTCCATTGAGACTGCCTCATGAACCATTGCGAATCAGTTCCATTTGATTCTTCCTTCTTTTCATTTAAGGCGAAAGAAACAAAAATCAAAAATAACAGTTAGAATTCACTGTTATTGAGTTATGTCACGTTTTCTTGTTTTATTAATCTCAGTTGGTTGATTGGTATATTTTCTTTATGTGGTTATTGTGGCAATGGGGGGAATTCAACGTCAAGAACGCCGGGCCAAGCTGCGATCTTCTTTTAAACAGCTGAGGAAAGGAACTCGGAGCGTTGATCGAGAACCTGACAGCCGAGCCCGAAGTCACCGAATCACTGGTCCAGGCGAAGTGGACGTGTTTGGTGGCCATTCTAAACGGTTTCCCAGTTGGTTGATGAATGATAATTTTAAGTTACCCCATGAGATTGCTGCTAATGTTGCTTTAGTGCGGGAATGTTTTTGTGCAGGATTACCATCTCAGATATTTCCACCTCAGGCAACTCCGCCAGGGCGCGGGAGGTGCATGGTTTGGGTTGGATTCGGACAAACGTCAATGGAAATTTGAACAAATTTGTGGGGAAAATATGGAGGTAGCCGAGGTTGCTAGAGTATGGATGTTGTAAACGTGTAGTATATAGATTTAGTTGATGAAGTCCATTCATACCAAATAATTGGCCTTGTTTGTGCAATGATGGTGGAGCAGCTAAATTATGTATGTAAATCATTGTAAGATATTATATTGTAAGTCTATATGATTCAGAAATGGTCGGGAAGCAAAATTTGTTTACCTTATTAATAAATAGTGTCCGGCCCGGAGTAGATAGCAGTCACCACCAAGCAACTATACAATACTACATCATTTTGTTTGGGGGTGCCTTGCATAATGTGTTTGCATATTTGTTCCATGCAAGCTGTATTTAAATTATTTGTTTCCTGGGACCACACAAGCACACACAGTATACTCACCAATCCGACTAAGACCATGCCCAGCCCACCCTCCAAATGAAGGCGAATACCACAAAGTTCCCTGCACTTTTTTTGGTTGAAATATTTTCCTTTGTCGACCCCTACATCCAATAGCCGTAGTCATCCCGAGAATCTACCAGCCCCACAGGCCAGCAGGGAATCGAACTATAGCTACTATAGCGATTGCTACTATAGTTCCAGCGAAGATCCTCCAACTCGCCCGAGGCGGGAGATGGAAGCCAGACAGATGAGCAAAGAACCAATGTTTAATGCTGCAAAACGAGATTTGTGTACACAGTGTACACATTGCCATTTTTGTATGGATTCTTACTATTTTTTGAATTTGCATTATCTTACCATCAATGCTGTCTAATCAATATTTTCTCAGGTTTTTGCGAAAAGGAACAGGGATGTGTGTTTTTCCAGCGGTTGATTGATATACAGATTCAATTTCAAATAAGCTAAATATATCAGGGTGCACTTCTTAGACATTGAGTTTTCTTGTGTGCGCATTTGTGTGTGTGTGTATCAGTGATAGGTCACTCACATAGCCATTGCCAACTGCCTCAGGACGGAGGTGCAACAAAAGGAGAGGCGTCGTTCCGGCGACCGGAGAGGATCCGAGCCGCGGAGCCGGAGGACATGAGACGAGACTCCGAGTGTGGCTGCGGTGTCTCCTGCACCATTGGATCAAGATGTCTGGGAACAGACAGAAAAAGTTTCCGAGATCTCGTGGGTGAAACCAAGGCTTGCAGGTTACGAGCTATTCAATTGATTAATTCACCTAAACGTTTTGGGAATGACGGAGAATGCTTGCCAACGGTGAGGTTTCAACCGAGCAAGGACAGGAGACTGAGTGAAAGGATGAGCTCCAATGGTTCAAGTTGAACGGTCCGACGGTGCAAGACCGGCAACAGTTCGCAGCACTCAGTGAGTACGAAAATTAAGAGTGTGTTCGAGCCCCCTGCGAAAGGGCCAGTCTTGGGAGAGGTGCCAGTTCCCTTGTAGTCCTGAGCTGTTTGGCTGTTTTGTGTAGTTGAGGAGCTCCATCTTTCAGGAAGTGGAAGTTTGGTTTCCCGTTTGGAATGACATGAATGCAAAATGTGTTTTGAAACCGTTTTCTATTCTTTCTGACCAGATGTTTTTTTGGGACAAACTGTTTTGAAAAGAGGGAGCCAGTCGCCAGACACTTGCGGCCTCCGCTGAGATGCCCACGAGAGCACATGGCATTCGTGGATCCACATGTATCGAAAACGGTCACCAGGGGATGGAAAACTCAGAAGCAAAAAGACCAGAGAATGGGATAAACCAAATCGATCGTGGTCTGTCTGATGCGCAATATTTCTTCAGGGAGCATCTTTTATAATGTAACCAACGAGTTGATACCCACGTTTGTTTACTTTGGAGGTCCCATTCTAGTAGCAACAGATTCTTTCTTTTGGGCGGCCCCCTCCCAATTAAAGAAACAGAGAATGATTTTTTAATATCTCGTGAACATTTTGGGAACATGATAGACGTGCAATCAACCACAACAAGATCTGATTCAGAGTTTTGTTTCATCCAATCTGTGCACAGGATGTGTGTTGGGCATCAATGTTTACACTTTGGAGATGTTGGTTGATTGAAATCACACTTCAAAAAATGATCATATTGAAACCGAATATATATTATTTTCTATTTTATTCTTCCAAGAAATATCACCACATGAAGATTCCAACAACTAGTTGGTGCATGTCACATAACCTTGACAAAATACTGCAGACCACAGGCATTTGGCTACTATGAATGTAATGTTGTAGGTGTAGATGTTTTACACTTATGTTACACATATTTTAAATATTTCGTAGACAATACTTTATATCGCAGCTCAAATTCAAGCAAATCAAACACCGGTGAACAACACTTCAGTTGGTCGCGAGCTTCCTGAGAAATCCATGAAATTCCGCGAGGGCGCACCTCGCGGCGAAGCTGCCAAGGTTGGCAAACATGTTGCTACTGCTGTTGGACCTTTCCAGTGAAGCAAGGCATTTGGATGGAAGATTGGGATAAGTATCCTCTTGAAATGTTTCTCTTTTTCAGTTCACACGCCTGAACTTTGGTGTGATGAGAAAGGAACAGTATTTTGTGACGTATGTGCTTTTGTGACTTTGCTGGACGTGGCCATTTTGTGTGGCCAGCCCGACTATGCAGAAGCCTGTGTTGATGGAGGCATCGAGCTCCAGGGTGATGGTTTGGCATTGGCTTGGCACAAACGAGTCTTGTGCGGGGAAAGACTTCACCTGTCCACCCGCCTTGACATTTTTCCTTCTAAAGTCCAAATTGCTGCAGAAACTGCAGGCCGTGCATGGTTGAAACGCTTGTGGAAGAGTCATTCCTCCCAAAAAGGCACCGTCCTTTACCAGATGATGGTGAAGATATTAACCTCTTATTCCTGGGGGGTAGCTTTGGGGGGGGAACTAGGATTCCCTTTGCCATTATCTTGTTCCAAGTTGAGCCTATGTTTTTTCTCATTGTTTTGCAGTTGTGCACTTGTTTGCACTATTGGTATGTGAAATTTTATTGGGCAAATCCACTGCAGAGCGAACAAACACACGTTCACACAATCACTCTACATGCACATGACAACATTTTTGGCAATGATGAAGTGAAATCATTTTACCAAACCATGCTACTCAGACCCTGCCCCACCTGGTCTTTGATGGTTCACTTCTTTTTCATGTCGTTCCACTTTTTACTTTTTCTGTTTTTTTTCACAACTGACTGTGAACAATTGACTGTGGGAAAGCACAATCGCGTTCAAGTATGCACAGCAAGCCACAACAACAGCCCACACTTTTATTTCGCCATTTAATTTTGTTATGTTTTCACTTGTCTGTATTTTTGCGCAAACTTGAGTAGGCTTTGACACACTGATCACTGTAAACAAATTGACTGCGGGAAGGCACAATCACATTCACGGCAAGCCAAAACGACAAAGTGGCGACAACACAAACTCTTTTTTTACACTGTTTTTCACCTTTTGTCACTTTAAGTGGAAAACACTGACAAGAAGTGAAGAAAAAATAGATTTTGAGCAAAATTAGCCAGGACCCCCAATACATGTTTTAGTATTGTGAGCAATTTTGAGTTACTTTTGAGCAATTTTGAGTTACTTTTTGAGCAAGCTTGAAATAACTTTTTGAGCAAAAATTGAGCAGGACTTGTCCGGCCGCCCACCCAATATTTG
>DF241125.1:0-23286 GCA_000507305.1 Breviolum minutum Mf 1.05b.01
TCATCCTCTACTGTTTGCTCCGGGCTTGGAGGGGGTGATGGATGAAACACAAATCGCTGCATGTCCGCATTCTCTCGCTCACACAATGCGACCTGAATGTGACTTGCCGGTATGTTGGCAGGGCCACGAACATTCAAACGCATGTAGTCGCCGTGCACGATCTGCCTACGCACATTGTCATCTGGTGGCCAGGGGCGATGGTTGAGCCAGAGCTCACATTTGACCGTAGTAAGCCGGCAAAGTCCCACGGCAGAGAGTAGGTGCAATGTATCATCTCTGGTCATAAAGTGCCGTGTCCATAGTGTGCGTCGAAGATGGGATCCAATCGTTGAAGTGGAGGATGAATCCGTTTCATGGATCAAAATGTCAGCGAGCACCATGCGATCTGAGGGATCGGCTTGTCGATTCCTATCTGACGTGAACTCGACAAGATAGGTGGTATCTGCGGACGTAGCAAGGTCTTCCGGAGGAGTTCCCATTTCGTGCAACTCTAATACCCTCTGGTGAGTCGGTACATTCCACTCCAGGGCGATCTGCTCAGCGAAAGTCTTCTGGGATGTCCTATCTAAAGTGATCAGGCGGTGAGCCCTTGAAATCCGAAAGGTATGCGCCAGCACCGTTGATGTAGTGCTGTGCGTGCTGGACGGAGTGGCTCCCTCGCACCTTCGCGGGGATCTAGATTGCTCACGCTGCCCGGTTTGCATCAAAGTCGATTCATCGATCTCAATTCGCTGCGTGGGCACCCCTCTTCTGACGTTCCGTAGGATTGGTAAGTACAGTCCATCGTCAACTGGTCTTTCATCATGCTCCGCTAACCACCGTCGATCTGCGGTGCCAGCAGAGATAATGAGATGCCTAGGATCGCAAGGGCTTGGTAGCACTCCAGCAAGGATTTGAGGTGTGACGATCTCAGGTGCAAGATAGGGAATCCATGTCTTGTCAGGAGATGGTCCATCTGAAGTAACCTCCTGAAAGGCGAGAAGGATCGCTTTCCTTGTGCTGACATAAGGCCGGTTACATTCAACAAGGATGTAGAGGCGTGTTGGTTCTCCAACTGGTGGCGCAGGAGTCGGTTGAACGATTCTCAGGCGAAGGCGGTCACCTTGCATGAGTTCAGGTCGCCAAACATTCTTGAGACGATCTAGTAGTCGAAGAAACAATTGGGCAGGGATAGTGCAGTCCTTCCAATAGTTTGGTCCGAATCGGTCATGGGGTATAAGCCATGATCGGACATGGACACGTAACTGGTGAGCAGCATCTCTGACAACTGCCCCTTGATCTGATGCGTAACGCAGGCCTGGAAGTCTGTTCCAGTTAGGGGGCGGGATGATTGTACCTTGTACACGGTCACCATTGGAGAGCCTGTAGGAGTACGGCACCTGATTGTCCTGGTCTGGGACAATATCACCATTTGGACGAGCTTGAGTAGCATTTGCCTTTGAAATCTCCTCATGAGCGTCACGGGATCTCGAAGAGTCGCACCAGCGGTCAGTGACATGGGTACTCAACGAGTCAGGTGACCCAGCCCGAGGTTCATTGTGTCCAGTGGCGATTGCAGCGGTCTGAAGTTTTGGTGTCAACCAGACCTGAGTGAGGTGGGTATCATCTGTCGCAGCAATGTTGGTGATGCCATTGTCAGACGATGACACATTTGAATCTGTATCGTTGGCGCTTCCCTTGAATTCAATTTCGATGGAAACACCGTCATACAAATTCAACCTTCCCTGCACTGTTCTGCCATCTTGGAGAATTGTAATGTTGTCTTCGGGCACCTGATTCATTGTGGCAAAGAATTTGGTGCTTGCATTGTTTGGAAGCAAGTAGCAAAATTGTTGATGCCACGTCTCATTCCACTGTGCACTATATGCCACGTGTGCAATGGTGGATCCCATGCTTCGTGGACCATAGACAAACACTGCATCCATGCAATGTTGCGATGTGACATGATAGACTGAGTTGGTGTCATCGAGTCTGTAGTGGGAGACCAGGTGGTGAAAGAAGGTGATTACCCTCGCGGGGTTGATCGCCTCTTCCCAACTCGGATTGAAGTAATCAATCCTGGCTTCCCGACCAAATTCCGTAGCCCCAACAAAGGTCCATAGCACGGATTGCCGGTTAGACTGTGCACTGATTTCAATCATGTTGCGGTAGAATCTGACAGCATCTGGAAATACACCTGAAATCATTGCCGGACTGGTTTCATCTGAGATGTGCTGGGGCATGGTGCGAACAGTCAAGAGATCTCCTGGTTTAACCGTGAAGGATGATCCTGGTCTTAGAGGAGCATATTTCAGCCAGAAATCTCGTCTCTCATTGAGAGTTGAGGATCCACAGAACTCTTCTTCGATTCGTACGTTGTGCAGCGTCAACATACATGGACTGTACGCGGCTGCCCTTTGAACAATTCGTGTGGAGTATGAGTAACACTCATGAAGGGTCGGTGCGATTTCAGGTGACGGCAAAACAGTTGGATCTGTGAATTCAACAATTGCACACAGATGATCTCCTTGCTCCTGGACTTGTTCCGGTTGAGGATGCACCAGAAACACTTCCTTGTTGAGGTCGTTGTATTGGGGCCACAACGTTTGGACCACTTCTTTGAGCGCGACAATGTTGAAGTCTGTCAGCGTCGCAGTGCGCATTCCAATACTGGTGTGCAGGAGTCCATAAAAGTTTACATGGACTTCATTCAATTCAGGATTGTGAACAGCCTGCAGAAGTCTGACCCATTCTTCATAGTCATCGAACTCAATGTTACCCTCATCAAGATGTAAGTTCTGTTGCGGTCTTTCATTGTTCTCTTGCAGGATCAGGTAGTATTCCTCTGGTGGTGTCGGTAGCACGCGGCATTGTTCACCGTGATTGGGTGCTGATGTCATTGGATGCCAATGTTGTGCAGCAACTTGCAGTGTTGAAACTGCATCTGTTGTTTCAGATTCGACCAGAATGGTGTAGCTGGTACCAACTCGTGTTCGAAATCTGTCATCTGCGTAAAGCAGGAGAGTACCATCAGAAACCGTGATAGCTGCATCATTGAGATCAAAAAGCCAGAGTGCATCAATGGCTGATACGATGTCCCTGACCGTACACGTCAACGGTAACATCGCTGCAATAGAGTGTGGTACTTCAAATTCAATTGAGTCCCCGCGACGTATGTGAACCATACACGGTACTCCTTCGTCTTCCGGATCGAATGCAATGAAGTTTTGAGTTGTATCACCGGGATATTGAACACCACTGTAGGCCAGTGCTCCTGGTAACTGTAAGTTCCATTGCGCAAAAGCTGATTCTGCAACCGCAGCAATTGACGCAACGTTGGCAACAGCAACTGGAGTTTCAAGGAATCCATGGTACGCTTCCGGCAACAAGAGGTGAAATCTCCACTGAACAGCGACTTGTACAAATTCTCCAAGAAAGGTGTTCGCATCAGCGAGAAACCCTGGCCTATTATACACATAGTCACTGTATTCAGGTGATTCGAGAAATCTAGGAGGATATGCATACATCTGAACAAGCGTTCCTGCAACTATTGTTCTAGTATGATCCAGCGGGAGTCGTAGGCCGGCAACTCTCACGGTGCAGATGTATTGAGCTCTCTTGCAAAGATCACGAAACCGGCTGACAATGTCAGCATGATGCAGGCGTTTCAAATGGTGGCTTGCCATTCTCTGTGTGTCTGATTGACCAAATGGAGTCCAGATAATGGTTTCGACTAATGTCGGCTCACTGTTGTGATACAACTGCTGTCCGTAGAGGCGAAATTCAACTATCACATGACAGATTTCAGATCCATCTGGCTCTTGTGGTTGCGGCCATACAAGATGAACTCGAAGTTGACTGTCAGAATATTCTTTCCATACCTCTCGAAGTTTGATTCTCAAATTGTCATGTGTGACTGGAATGAGATGAAAGGTTCGAAGTCCAACACCGTTCTCTGCCAGTCCATGTGATGCGATCTGAGGGCCTGTCTCAGTATGCTGCATTTGTAGGAGTCGGTCAACAACACCTTGAGCAATCTGATCTTCAAGAAGCATGCACGATGAATCAGGCTCTGCAGCTTGCTTACCAATTGCAGTGCTCTGCATCAGTGAAAGTTCATCGAGTTCTGGATTGGTAGTTGTTGATGTGGTAGATCTGTACCATTCGGTCCAGGAGGGGGGCTTGGGGTAATCGTTCTCAACCACGCTAACCTCAACCTGCAGGAGATCCTCAACCGCTGGGGGGTCAGTCTGTGGGATACGATTACGGCAAGATACCCCAGTTGGGTATGGTTTGTCATCATAAAAGTACCACTTGGCTTCGTCGGACATATTGTCAAAACTGTTGTTGAAGGTCACTGAATAGCTGAGCGATGTAGCTGCAAGGGCCGCTTGAAATTCATTGATGTGCCAGTCACTTGGCAATACACCGCAATTATTGCAATCAAATAGGCAGTCATAAGGACGCACCTCGGAGCTTGCTGCACCCACTCGATCATAAACCGAAGGATAGGCCTCAACTCCGCTGAAGCGAACTCTGCCTTGGTTTCTTGGCCCACGCCTCACATTCCTCAGACATGAAGAGACGCTACCAAGACTCACGACAAGGTCTGCACTGGTGCAGTACTCTTGGCGGAAGGAGCTATTCCCGATCCAGATAACACTCCACCAACTGGCGAGACTGAACNATATCGAGCCAGTGCTCGCGCCCTTCGCTGTCTCCTGCGCTGGGAAGCCTGAATGGTGAAGAAAGGCCAAAGTCAGAAACCAGGCGAAGAACATGCGAGGATAAACCTTCTCACACTGATCAGGGAGACAAATCAATCCCACCGGTGTAGAAGATCCACGTAGAAATGCAGTTAAGGCAGTGACCGCAACCGGAAATTGAATTGAATTGCGAAATAGAAATCAAACACTGTACTGTAAGGCCCAAAAAGCGTGGAGACAAGTCAATCCAGCGCTGGGGATACCAATACGTGAAGATCAACCAGTCGGCCAATTGAACGGCAGCGACTGACCCAGGATTAAGGTGCTGGGACACCAAAGGCAGAAACCAAAATCCGAAGAAGAATGGCGAGCCCGTGGGCAAGGAAAAATGCCCACTAAGGAGTGGCAAGCGAAACTAGTGACCACCACGGGAAACTACCTAGCACGCTCGAGCCATACCTTTTACATACTCCTATTTAAAAAAAAAAATACATCCAAGTTTTTCAGGAAAAAAACCCACCGGGTTTTTGAAATGGACCAAGGGACGCAATCCACCTCTCGTCAACACCTGTCGTTGTACATCTGCCGAGGCTTCACGCAATAACTGTGAGGCTTGTTCCTTAGATTGCCGGGTGTCAACTTGGCGAAGGAGCCAAGGAATGCGCCGCTAAGATTCGATGTTTGAGATCCAAGTTGCCCAACAGAATTTGAGATATTTTCTGGAAGGAAACTATATAAACTATATAAGTGGATCTGAAAGTCAGGATCGATGTATATATGGGGCATGAAAAAATATACCCCCATAGCGATTTCTCCACCGCGTTTTTGATGATGAATTGACACTTTTGATTCACAAGCAAAATTGGTTGGTTGAGACTCTCTCAGGGTTCCTGAAATCTACCCCCACTATGCCATGTTTTGTTTCCAGGAAATAAGGTCGGCGATTTTGAAGGATTGTTTTTAGCCTTAACTTCTTGGCGCGGTGGGTCCCTTGGCATTGGGGGGGTACCCTAAGATTCGGATGACAACAAGCACAAAAGATTGGTAGTGAACTTAGTGAACATAGGGCTTTTGCACTGTTGTGTGTCGGTTGTGATTGTGGGAGTTCCAACAAAAACCACCAGAATTGACAAGGGATTCTATACCCCAACAGCTTGCAATTAGCTCTCAAAGACAACCAATTCAAGTATATAAATTGGGTAGAAGTCTAAAGAGAAAAACAAAACAAAATCCGAGATCCCCGATGTTGCGTGGAATTTGGATTTACACGGATTTACGCACTACAATATGGCTGCATACCATGTCGATGTCGTTTTTTGGTAAATATGAAATAAACAACCAGTTGGAGGTGACACTTCTTGGGCTCTGGCCCAACAGAAATCCAAGATGACAACACATTTGGTACCCTCAGATTTCACAAATGTGTTGCAACAGCAGCAGTCGGTGATTTGTGGAAAAAACATCCCACCACCAAAAGGTATTTATTGAAACAGGATCACCTTCTGGACCAGCAAAAACCGGGGGTGTTTTTGATTGTTGGCCTTCAAAAAGAGCTCGTTTCCCAAGCAAAAAGATATGGTTGGAGGTCTAGATGAATAGGATTGAATAGGAGTAACATGTAACATGTACATCTTCCAGTGGCCATATCCGAGAGAAAACATCCAAAAAGGAACGTCCACTTTCTCGTTGCGTAGAAAGACTTCCACTTCCTCCGACACGCTTTCCATGGCCGAAAAACACGCGAACAAAACAAGGCGAGTGTTCAACAGTTGAACGGTGTTGGATTTACAAAGGCTGGAGGCTTTTGACGACAGCATTCTTGCCATAACTGTCACCCCTTGGAGATTGAAAGTGGTAGCAGTGGAAAAAGGTTTCTCGAAATTTGAGAAAAGCTGAAAAGCTGTTGGTGTATGAACTGGCAAGCTGATGCTTGGGGGGGGGGAAAGTTGCTAAAATGAAACATGTTGCTGTTCAGGGAAGTGCATGCAGATGTCTGTTGAGAAGCAGAACATCTTGTTCGGCTTTAAAGCCAAGTGAAAGGCAGTGACTCTCTCCATGATGTTTCGCTGTTGTAAGCTCTCTGCCCTAAAAATGCAAAAAGTTAACTGCCACGTATACTCCAACCATTTCACTGATATATTGTTTTATATACAGTGTATATTTCCAACATCTTCTTACGGCCACACTATGATGAGAACAAACTGATCGATCTCATTGCTCACTTCATTGCCTGAGTAGATGAGAGAGCCTCTCGATATATTCAATTCAATGTTCAGCATTCATAAACCATCAATGTTAATCATTATCATTAACCGTACTCACACCTACAGTAATTAGAAACCATCAATACATCAACATCATCATGAATCAAATTGTACCACGTGATTCAAAGTGACCTTTTGATTCCCCAGTTGGAGGTTACTTAGCCGTTTAAAGGGTCACTTAACCATCCAAAAAAGGTCACCAGCAGAATTGCCAGCTATATACTTACCAACCAAACATCAAATTATGTTCCTCATGAAGTGCTCCATCTTCGGTTCAAAACCCGGCGAAACCCGCTCAATCCGTTGGAGCCCAAAAGATTACGGCAAAGCAAACCACCTTCCGATGTGAATCGGCAGAGAACATCAATTCCCCCATAAAGGGTAAGAGATTCCCCCCAAAACATCTAATATAACAAGTAAGTATATGACAGCCACGTTCTTATTTTCCATCCAGAAATGAAGTCCATGAGCACTGCGATCTGTATGAAGTTGGTCTATTGCGACCAAATTTCACCGAGCAGCGAATGCAGGTTGAAATTGAAACCTCACCCTCTTTAAGGGCGGGATATTGGAAAGGGTCGGGTGCACTTGAGCATCGATTGATGCGGCTTACAAATCTGAAACCTATTGTCAAAAATGTTCGGAGAACTGATATGACAGCCACGTTCTTATTTTCCATCCAGAAATGAAGTCCATGAGCACTGCGATCTGTATGAAGTTGGTCTATTGCGACCAAATTTCACCGAGCAGCGAATGCAGGTTGAAATTGAAACCTCACCCATTTTTGCTTCCCATTGTTGCAGAAAGCATTCTGGCTAAAGCCGTTGTTCAAATTTGTTGGCTCTAACCTGTGCTTCAAATTCAGCAAACGCCAAAGCTACCACCTGGCAAAGCTTGTGCGGGTAAGGTTCTGCAATGTGTGTCATCCACTGTCCTGAAGCAGTTTGTCCACAAAGGTGGATGTGTGGTAAGTTTGTTCGCTTACACAATCCACGTTTGCTGCCCAGACATCGAAATCTGCTAAAAACTGATAAGTCAACGAGGGCTGCTGCAAAGGCTGTGGATTTCCGCCATTTGGTTCCAAACATGCAAAACTCGCAAATGAACAGATTGATATTTCGTCGTCTGAGCATGCGAGCTACTGCAGGGCACAACCAAATTCTCGAACGGCTTGGATTCTCCATGGTGAAGGGAATGCAAAGCACCGAGGCTAACAACATCACTTGCACTGAAAACCTCATGAACAGATTTCCCTCACTAACCTTCTGCTGGTCACCAGGACGCAAGTTTGGAAGTCCCATCACTTGTTCGTCTGAGCGTAGCGGTGGGGGTCCAGGTCTGCGATCTCTGGCTCTGGAAAAGCTGTGACATGGTGTACCAAGGTGTCCTGCACGAATCATTCCACTACGAAGCCAACCCGTGATTTTCCAACGATTGTTGCGACTCCGCAGATCATAGGCCTCATGAAGAGAAATGTCCCACAAAAGGCTATACCATTGATTGCTACGTGTCACTGCTTTGGCTAGACGCCCCGACCCCGAAAAGATCTCCAGAAAAACAGGCATCTTCAAAGAAAGAGGAACGGTCAATGCAGGCTTGTAATCAACTTTGGAAAGTCTTTGGCTGCCTTGATTGCTCGCTTTTGGACTTGTGCTGGAAGTCCGGCAAACAACTGGGACAGCCGGGCTCCCTTTTGGTATCGTCTCACGCTTGCCATTGACTTCCACCTTCCTCGAGCCTGAATTGCCGGAAGGTCTCTCAACTTGTTGTGGTAGTCGTGGGAGGCTCCGCCATGTCGAAAGCGATAGGCATGCATCTTGCCTAGGCTTCCTAGCTGCAACTCCTTGGCCTTGTTGTCGAGGAACTGGTTCAAGTCGTTGTTCTTGTGATTGAAGACCAAGTCCGTGACTCTCCCTTGGTTTTGGTTTGCAAAGGTTTTCACGGCTTGACCAATCCCTTTGTGATAAAACAGGTCTAGCACCAATGTCTCGTCGAACTCCTGCGTCTTCGAGGGGATCCCGCACTCGAACGGGTGGAGGACAAAGCTCCACCAGTGATATGTAGATCCCTTTCTTTTCACAGGGGCCACAACGTCCTTGTTCCTGAGTCTGAGGGCTTCGGATGGTCGAAGGTATAGGCTGAACATCACTAACATGTGCAGTGCTAAGTCCAAACTCCCTTCTTGAATGGCCTCCGACACCAGGAGGCAAGTCACCTCCCATGGAATCGGCAATCTTGATCTTGGTGGGCAAATCTTTCTCCAACCTTTGAGGCTCTGGCGAACCCGAGGCAGCAGCTGAGGTGATCGAAGTGAAGGATTGTAGTGCAGCACCGCCGCAATGAGATACTGGGCACTGCTGACATCGTCCCCCTCGTAGTACATCTCCTCCAGATGTTCTGCTAGGCTCCGGTCTATCTGTTTCTCCTGCAGTAGCGACCCCTTGCGTCCCAAGACCAAATGTTTCACTGTTTCCCAATGATGCAGATAGCGGTTGAGGGCTTGAGGCGACACTGCAGCTTCCTCGAGAACTGTTTGTCCGCCTGAGTGACGGACACGCTTTGCTCTCACTGCCACTCGTGCTGTCTTCTTTGCACTCCTTGGCTCGTGGTTCAACTCCACGTCCACTTCCTTCGCATTCACCGAGGCCACCAATGCAGCTCTCACCTTGTTGCTCTTTGGCTGTCTTCTCTTCTTGGCTGGCAAAGTTCCACTCCATCTCAAAGGTTCTTGAAGCTGCAGCCCCTTCAGAAAAACCATGGCTAAGATCACGGACAGGAGTTGATGGGTTCCACTTACCTCGTGATGGATTGTCGGCAGGGTTCCACTCACTAGGTATCCAACGCAGATGAAAACTTGAATTGGAAACCAACGCTAATGCCCCAATTTGTGCACATACCCGACGAAGACCAAAGGATTGAGCTCTTCCCCTCGAAATTGCACAAGTTGCCGTCATTGAATCACTAAGTATGAGGTGTTTCTTCCCAAAATTCTCTGTCGATCTCAACGTGTGTTTGACTGCATGGAGAGCCGCTCGAGCCTCAAAAACCGGCAAGGTGCCGTGTCCCTTCCAGCGATGTTTGCCAACTGTTTGCCACTTCCGGTCGACTGCTGAAAAAGGAACGTTCGAAAAACTGATGTATTGTTGCTCCTCTGTATCGTTGACACTCTCATTGACCATTATGAAGTCATCATCAAACTGTTCTTCAAGCACCTGTTGTCTGGGGTTCTTGGAACTTGGATCTTTAAATCTCCACCTCTCGTTTTCAGACCCTAGTTTTGAAACCATGTCTTCAGGCATGTCTGAAATTGTAACCCCAAGGCCCCACTCTGATGCATCCACTGCTCTGACTTTCCCGCTCCAGCCCAAACATAGATCTCTCTGTATCAATGGTATGATGCCATCAAACATTGAAAGTTCTTTTCGGACAGATCTCCAAAGGGGAATCTCATGGGGGTTATTTCTGTGTCTGGTTATAAAACTATAGGACTGACCAAAAACTGAAAATGCTTCCCGTCGACCCAAACATAGAAAGCTGCAATGACCAATGATCTTTTCCAGTTGCTTCGAGCTGCTACGTCCTCGGTCAAGGAGTCCACGCACTGCAAGCCTGACTTTCCAGGCACGCTTTCGAGTCGGTCTAAAATGACCAGTTCTGCCGAGCTCCCATCCTAGGATCTCTGCACCCTGCTCATTGACCTCCTCCTCGTGGACTTGAAGTCCTGCATCTTTCAAGGCTTTGACGGCAACATCATAAGCACCCTTGACCTTGCCATCATGAGTGCCCATCACAATCAGGTTGTCGACATATTCAGTGTGACAAACTTCGCTTTGTGGAGGTGATCTCTTGTCTCGAATACGCATCTCTTCAGAAAGCCCAGCCTGACTAGCAATCGTCTCATGAATGCTCTGGCAAAGGAAAAGGGCCCAACTCCACCCCATAGGCACGACTGCAAGTCGAGGGAAAACTCGTGAACTTTTTGACAAAGGCTTGCCGTTCAAAGATGTGATCCCCAAGTCCGCAGCCCTGGCACTCGGCAAAGTGAAGTAAGGCCTAAGACCCTCAGGCAAGGCCAAATGATAAAAGGCATCTTTCAAGTCAGCTGTTGCAACTGTCAGTTCCGAACCAGGAGGAAAAGAAAGGCCCCCCAAGCCGTCGCCTGTTGCCAGATGAACATAGTGTGGCTCCCTGAAATGCGCATTTGCCCGTCTTGCATCCACTATCAACCGAAGCTTGTTATTCTTCTTGCTGACACAAAAGAAAGAAATCTCTTCCCGACCAGCACTGTCACTGAAGTCCACCAACCCCGATTCTGCCAACCTTCTCAAAAACTGTGTATAGGTTTTTGTATGCCGCAGTTTTGGATCCCAGTATGAGCGACCCAATCCCCGCAACTTCAAATTCACATTCGCTTCCTCCGGCGGCAGTAGCTGCTGCTGAATGAAGTCTTCAACTTTCTCACGCCCGTTGCAACCCCAAAGGTCCTCTAAAGGAATGGGGGACCAGCCTGGATCAGGCATCGAGATTGCTTCGAGATTGAAAGACGCCAACGACCCTGCGGATTGGATGACATCCTCATAGCCGCTGACACCACGGAGCTGTTGCAACGCCGTTGAGGTAGAAAGTCCATCAGGCGGTTTGCCCATCTGAACCACCATGCTTTGAATGAATTCCAAGGCCCGAGTCCTGTGCCTGAGCCTCACCAAAAAGAGATTCGTTCAAGGAGAGATAGGATGTTGAATGCTGTGCCTCTCCGTACATTGAATTCAAACTATGGATTGTGTGGTTCACCTCATCCTCCACATGTCCTCGAAACTCCAACCGACGGCGACATCGACGTGATATCGCAGAAACTGGGGCTCTGTTGACAGGTTTCAGACAAGGCAAAGGAAAGATGTCACGCTGCTTCCTGACCACACCATGCAAAGGAGGATCTACATGTCCAGGCTGAGCCTCCCCCACACTCAGCCTCATGATCTCATCAGGGGGCCTCATCGCCCTTCTTGCCTTTGTTCTGCTTCCTGTTGAGTTCTCTCTCTTCTCTCGCCTTGCGAAGGTTCTTGGCCAAACTTGCGTCACGTTCAACCTCACTCTTCACGAAATCCATGAGTTCCGGACACACCATCAATGTCGAGGCCTGCCGGGTAAGGCCACCGAAGGTCTGCTGTTCCTCAAGAGACAGCCGTCCTCCGATGGCCTTACTCTCGGCCTCCCGGGCCCTTTCAGCATAGGCAAACTCAATGGTTTGAATGCGGGGAAAAATCACCTCCATGAACATTGAATTGTACCCATTGATCTGATCTGTCTGAAGGGCATGCTTGGCAATCATGGACAATTGAAAATGTTCTTGGACTCCCCAGCTTGAGGCTTCTATTTTGCATAGCTGCCTGAAACGTTCGTGATGAGCCTCGAAGCCCAATCCTTCAGACACCAAGTAGCTGATGCACCAACGAGCCGTCCTGGGCCCTGTAAGGACCCATGCCATAGAGCTCTCATGGGACTTCTTCGCCACGTCTTTCAAGCTGCTATCCGGACGTCCCAAGGGATCCAAGTCTTGAGGCAAAACACGGGGATCATTCTCTGCTGGGAGCTGCATGAAAGAAGGTCGATCTTCCCCATCCAGACATTGTACAAAAATTGACTCCCCGTTTCCAAGATCGTGAACCACCTTCGCACCTCGTGACTTTGCCTGCACCACACCGGCAACTTCGTCCCCGTAATTGAAAACACCAACTTTTTCAGCTGCGATCCAATACAATGTCCCTTTCACAAAGACTTTGTCTGAACTGCTAACTGCTGGGGCTGGAGCTTGTAAAGGGGCCCCTCCCCCGACACCATGAACTGCTCTCTCTGCTGCCAACTCCTGTTGAGCCAGTCGCTGCAGGTTAGCCATCTCGGCCGCACTGAATGCAGGGAGTTGATAAGTGATGCCAGCATTGAGGCCAGCTGGCAAAACACCTGGGGCTGCTCTGACCCTTATCCCTCTCAAATCAGGATTGAGAAGGGACAGCTCTTCTCCATACACATCTTGGTCTGGGGTTGCCACTATATAGATCTCTTGTGCCACGTGTTCCATTGCCAACCTTTCATGCCAAAGCGGTGGGCCTCCAACATCGTAGAGAACGAAAACTCTTCTATTGACCAAGGCCATGTCGCCTGGCTCTCACTTCGGCCAGTTGAGCACGGGCCAAGGCCTTTCGATCTTCTGCTGAGCTCGGTGACAAATCCTCTGAAGGGGCTGCACTGCAAGCAACCGGTGCTCGACGATGCAGACACCACCAGCAAAAAATCACCAAACTAATGAGCCACGATCCCACCACCACACTAAGAGTGGCCTGCAGCTTCCACTTCGACTGCAAGCAAATCTCAGTAGCACTACCAGGTTCCTTTGAAGCACAGGTCTCGCTGCAGATCTCTCGGGCCTGCTCAGCGGAATCTCGGACGGCTATCTGAACCAACCTTTCCAGCCTTTCCACTTCAATTCCTTGTCTTCCAGTGAAAAAACCAACCAGCAAAGAAAGGATATGGCCAAGACCGACGACCGCACCGCTGGGCTGGCCCATGATGCAGCTTGTTGCACTTGAGCATCGATTGATGCGGCTTACAAATCTGAAACCTATTGTCAAAAATGTTCGGAGAACTGATATGATAAAACGCTCCCAAAAATCCAAAAAAAACTCAAGGCATTTTTGTCGGGGGATTTCTTTACTGAACCACCCCATTTGGGGAGATTGCTCAGTTGCCATGGCTCTCATTGATTTGTATAGACCCTTAATTTAGTTTAGTGGAAGCTGTGCACAAATAATTTATTTGTACTAGCACCTTCCAAGGGGTGCCAATTAATAATTATATAATCCCCAAGGGATGGTGAATTGACACCCTGTAACGGAACCATTTAACACCCTTTAGAAGGTGCAAGTATATACCAAAACACTGTATTTGTACTGCTCAACACTCAAGTTATATGCCTTTGCTCAGTGGTTATGACGAATGGCAACAACATTCCAGCCTCTACCTGTGTGAAGCAGCAATCCCCGCAGCTTTTGTGGATACAGATTTGCATATTCTTATTGGTGAATATGTAACGCATGAGAGGCTTGACACCAATCCCTTTCAATAATCATATGACACAGAACTTTCACACTGTTATCATTTTATAGCTGACTTGTGCATCTGAGCATATTCCGCATCAAACAACAGCTTTGCAGAGTTTCCCCCGCCTTGAAAACAGCACGAACAAGAGCATGTCCTGTCACCGGTTGGAATCTTGTAAGGACAACCTCCCTCAGATGACTGAAGATGACGTGTTAGTGATCTTGCGCACTCAAATAACTAAACCTCAACCTCGACCTCAAAATCACAACAACAACAACAACAACAACAACAACAACAACAACAACAACAACAACAACAACAACACCAGCAACAACAACAACAACATAAACACAAACATGCTAGGCGTGTTTTAGCCTCTCCAAGTAGTGGCAAACAAAAATGCTTGTTTGCCAATTTGTGAATCCACCATCCCTAATCCAACATGTCAATTTGCATATTCTGAAAAGGCGTTTAGTCTTAGGGCGTAAACAGGTAATCCGCCAACGGTTACACTAATTTTCCTCAGGGGATCCACTCCACCCGTTGACAACTCCACTCGGTGACTCCTAAGAACACTTGGAACAACCTCCACAAACGCAACCATAGGTTTGTTCCAACTCGCTACATGAATAGCCTGCCAACCCCAACGGTGGAATGGTGGAAGGTGCTGGGGATTGTAGTACAAGTTTGTTGCTGTAAGGCATACTGTCTGAGATGTTTTTGTTGCGACAGAAAGCATGTTCATCTCACTTGTGGGTTCATTGGCTTGTTAATGCTATTTGAAATTATCATATAAAGACATTTCTTGATAGTGATGTTGACTTTTGAACATAAGTTCACAGCTTCTTCAACGCAAAAACCAAAAGAACGAACGAGTCTCGGAACCATCGTTACTTTTGCACTCACAAAACATCGCAATCGAATCCCATTAACATAGCATTTTGCTAAAGTGCATTCAACCATGACCACTGAGGAATGATACTCCAAAATCAAACTGCTCTGCATCCAACACAAAACTTTACTCCAACACTCACCACTCGCTTACAGTAATTGGCGCCTTTCGGACAGCATCCTTCTATGGTTTATTGTCATGCAACATACATAGATCTGAATGAAATTTTCTGAAGCATCGTATATCAAGCTTAAATACAAGACTTCAGCGCCATTTTCTTGTTGCAACACTTTATCCACAATCCCAGAGTTACGGCAGGTTTGGTTTCTATATTATTCCTAATGTCGCTAATGTTAACTTTGGAACCATACATTCCATCATATACAAATCAATCATAAACTACACTGATTCGTTGAAAGATTGCAGTAAGAGTTCCCAAAATAAAAAGCCTACTTTCTACAACCCCTATTTATTTTGCATCCCTCTTATTCTAAACAACTTATAACTTTTTATAAGCTATAGCTTTTCAATTGTTTTGAAAGGATCACTTGTTGTTGTGGAACTGGTCACCATCCCGGCACCTTGTTTTACCCAGAAGTTACAATCCTTGGGTCATGGACCGTTGATGATTTGTTGGATCTACCACCACCACCCAATACAAGATTCCAGTAAGACATTAGTTGGTTTAGCTTCAAAATCTCCAATTACAAAAGAATGTAGTATAGTTCTGGTGGTGACTGTTATTTGATGGTTGTGACTATAAAACAATGATTTGGATATGATATAATGCTTTGGTGTTCCGTTCTACTGAGAAAAACATGGAAACAAACTGATCTTTTGCTTTTGCTAGAACTTTTGTTTGAAGATGAAAAAGATCATGGTGGCTTCCGGTTCTAGGACAGTAGTCTCAATGGGTCAGAACGATTCAAATGACTATATGATTGCAACTCCAACTCGTGAAAAACAACGGATCCTTAATCACCGAGCAATACCCAAGAAGACCTTTGGCTCGTTCATCTTTCCCCTTTTCTAAAGTTGAAGTAACGGCTAGAATTCCCAAAATCATGCTGTCTCCCTTTTGTTCACTTACACACACAATTTCCTGGCGCAAAGCCAGGTGTCCGTATTGAAACGCCTGGGGAACTTGTCTTGAAAAGAAGATGGTCAACCCCAACATGTCTTTAAGAAACATATTTAGTTTCTGAAAACGTCATCTACAATTCATGGCCACTCATGGCCCATGTTCCGATCTGGCTTAGATTGTGTTAGCTTATCGGAGGGTACATACTCTGGTTTTCTGATTTGTTCTGATTTGAGAAAGTGACAAATCCAAATAAAAGAGACAAAAAGAGCAACCTTTTCTCCCATACTGCTGATGGAAGAAATCCTACACCACCTGGGATTAAAAGCAACAGTGTGAATTAAAGGAAAACCACCTATCAACTGGTGCAGGATTTCTTCCATCAACATTAACTCCATGGTTGAGTGGAACAAATCTCAGGCTTTTGTCCAGTGAACAATCTTCCAGGAAAACGCAGAAAACACCCAAACAACCCAGGAACAACCCGAGTCAGTGACACTACCTCCTCCTGGTGGCAATGCCTTTCAATCACTGCCTTATTTGCATCATCATTTACTTCCCTTTAGATGATGGGAAGGGCTACTTAGTTACTTGTTTCGGGGATCAACATCAGACATCGCCCACCTGGCGACAAAAATCCAAATCTCCCAAATGGCAGACTTAGGATTTTGATCCATCCCCAACTAGTTGAGAGGAAACCAAGCATCAGGTGTCTCACCACCAGTAGAGATGCTGCCACTTCCGCAAGTCTTAGGACACCTGGGCTTGAATAGAGTCAACTCAAGCATTACTCTGCGACAAAACACCCTGCGAAGTCACCATGAACACGTCAATTAATGCGAACTCACCATATGGGTCAGCTATATCATGTATATAATTAATTGTTTTTTTCCACTGAACCCGGTATAGTTGTTTACAGGCAATGGCCATGTCTATTGGTTTCCCCTATCAAAAGCAGAGAACATCTACGAACAAAAATTCCGAACCACCAACCGAAACTCACCGCCTTTCAGCCATTTTGGATTTGAAGCTGTGAGCATTTCGTTTCCAAACAAAATCTTCTTTGAACCCAAGGAACACTTGTTTATCCAATTCGCAGTTGCACCCGCTGCAATCGCAACCCCAATTGTGTGTGATGTAGTTGCAGCTGTAGTCTGGAAACGCTTCACAAAGCGGGAAAAACGGTGAGGGTGAGTCAAACCTACTCAGCATTCACAAGAAAAAAATGAAAATCGGGGTTGAAAGATTGAAAGAACTGGGCGTTCAATCTTCAAAATTCGTCTGATAAAAGCATTTAAAATTGTCGTTCTTGTTTGGTTTTTCTTGAAGGCTGGAAGTTTTTAAGTTGATTTCCAACAAAAAATCAGAAGGATTTTGTGAGTTTCGACTTCCTTTCAAGTTTTAGGACTTGGCCAAACAAACGCAAAAGTATGTGGGCTCAAGGTTGGATAATTCAACCTTTCTGTGCTTGTTGATCCTCTACATTTGGTACACCTAGTAGTGAAAGGATCGATGGCGATCGAAAAACTCCCAAAAAGGTAGCGGTGGGGGGTATGATAAACGAAGACTAGTGGGAGTGGCGATCGCCATCGATCCTTTCCAGGTGGTATAGATAAATTGGATAAGTCTTCTTTGGTTTCCATGAGGTCGCGAACCGCGGCTTCACCATTGATTCTTTGGGTTTCGTTGCACGTTTGGGTTTCTTTGGGTAGCACTATTGATTCTTAAAGGATGCCAACAGTATTAATCATCATCTGGTCCTGGGCACACCACTTCTTGTATGAAAACAATCAGCTCCCCCAAAAGATGGATGATTAAAGATCTCGGTTTGCCATCCAAACTTGTTTCAAAATTCTGTTTGGGCCAGCAACTTTTTGTTGGAACCATCCAACCATTTTTGGTGGGACAGAAAATATACAGAAATAGTGAGTCGTTACCCGAAATGAAACTAACGTAACAGTTCGCACCTGAAAAGTGACCAAAACCCAAAAGGAAAGTAAGTAGTCTTCCAACCATCCAAAATTCAGGTGCTATGTCATGTTAGGTTTTGGGGGGTGGTACCCGAAATGAATCAACAATGAAAAATCAGGTGACGATTTTGGCAGAAAACCACGAGGAATCCTGCCCCATCAACTTGGGTTGATTTAGTCTCAGAGAAATTTTCACCTCATTGAAGGTGTCCTGCAGTAAGCAGGTTCTTCAAGTCGTTTCCCTCGTTTGGTTCACCATGACCTTTTTTGGGGAAAACGGGGCTCGGTCCATTTGGGGGTTCCCCAATCGAGGTCACGCATTGAAGAAGCTGGAAGTTTAAATTTGAAAGTGAGTCATAAAACCTATATATGGCATCCATGGGACTGGTATAAAACCCCTACATTTACCATGGAAATCAACATGATGGTATGGGAAATGATCAATCATGATCAACAAATTAAATGATCATCATGTTGGATCAGAAAAAACATGATGTACAGCTTGCAAGATACTTGTAGACAATTAAGACTTCATATCGACTTCGGCCATTCTACACTCCCCAAGTTTAACATGGAACCTACAAGTGATGGTTTCCAAGTTCGGAATCTCCTATTCCAGGGTGGCATTTTCGGTTGAACGATGTTACCCTTCGGCAATTCGAGCACCAATCACCTCTTAATCAGCGTATAGAAAACCACTCTGGAGGCCTAGATCGTACATCTCATCGCAACTTTTTCCGAGTGCTTGACACCTTGGTGGCCACGAAAAGATAAGGTATTTTTGTTCACTTTCCTTGGTGAAACAATGGTTGGAAAAATGATGACCCCAAATGATGGCTTGGAAAAGGGACCTCAATTTGGGAGTGGATCTACACTCCAGGGAACTAACATATCCCACCTTGGGAAAGGGAAAACCATCTTCAGGAATGCCTTGGTGGGGGGATATGTTAGTTCCGAAATTTCAGTCTTAGCAAAGCAAGGTCGTTTGTACAACAATCCATTAAGAATACTGTTTTTCTGATGGGCTATTCTTAGTACTAAATCGTTAGATATCTTCATGGCAGAATATCTGTCCATCATAAGTTTGAAAATCCTCCCTTTGAACCGCAAGTAGAGGTGTTAAACGTGGTCTTCCCGTCACGTAGGTCACGTAGGTCTCATTTGTGATAAAAACACTCCAAGAAAAACAACACATCCAAGGAGCTGTGACCCCGGGAAAATCACAGGTTTTTCAAGTTGTCAGTGTTTTTTTAGCATTTACTATATAGTCCGGAAGAATGGGCTTGAAACCAACTCAACTACAACTACTTTTGATCCAAAACAGGTGGGTTTTCTTGTCCATAAGAGGCCAAAATCCGCGCCATTCCATGGTGGGGTCCATCGGTGCCAGCGGCGACAATTGGATTGTCAAAAAGGGTTCCATTGAATAAATCCATAAGAAACATGTGAATCATTGTGGCTAAATTTGACAGAATAATATGACTACACCCCCGAAATTTAACATTGAACCTAAAAAGAAGTCCCTCGAAAAGGAAGCTCCTCTTGGAAACCATCATTTTCAGGTTCCATGTTAAATTTCGGGGGAGTACTACATGGTCATTTCCCACTACAACGACTACGCTTTTTTCAGATCGTGACATCACTCACCCTCAACAAAAAAAAACAAGTTCTCTTGGAAAGGACATTGAAACCTGAGGCAAATCCCATAGCAAATCAAGTGTTCTACTGGGACCTGTCCCATGTTCACCTTTAGTTTTACGGGTGAAGATTCGAGTTTTCAAGCTTTCATTGGAGTTTTGATGATTTATTGTGGAGGGTTTTTTCGTTCGCAACAACCTGAAGCAACCACCCCCAAATAAAAGATAAGGTTTCATCCAAACCTTTGAGGTCCCCAGAGAGCCGAGACACACTTTACAGGCCTGCGGGCTCGCCAGGCGAGGAATTTCCAGGTAAGCCCAAAGAAAAAGGGTTGGTGGATTATTTGAATCAAAAATGGAGCCTACCCCAAACCAATCTAAGCTCCTGTAAACTCAAAAAAACATGATATTAATAGATCCAGGGTTGTCTTTGCACAAAGGACATTGTTTTGGGATTCTTTGTAGACAATGCTGCTGCAAATCAATTCGTTTCTTGAAAAGTACAAGCAAAAGGTTGCCCTGTTGTCGACAGTGGGTTTTCAGAAGTCTCAATAAGCATGGTCAAATATGGAGACATGTCACATTCCACGTGAAAATTGAAGGTCATTCTGGGAGGATTAGAAATCACACAAACAGAAACAAACATCCAGAGGACTTGCACCATGTTTCAAGTTCTTTTCACACTTGTGAAAACTTTATACTACAGAATACAGCATGTTTTCCGAATGCTGTGGGGGAAATAACTCTGAACTGATTTGTAGGAAGCCCCTGGTGCATTGAAAAGATACTCTTTTTATCTCTTTTCCAGATCCTCCTGGGTTCCACTTACTTCTTGAGATGGAACTTTGAACGTTAAGTCGACAAGTGACTTAGTGGACGTCCGTGTATTTTACATCGGTATTTTCACTGGCCCCAATAGAAAATCTATAGTTCATCCCATTCCCGGGAAGTCATTTTTTTGAAGGCAACGTACGAGGTCCGAAATGTGTGAGATCTGGAGGCAGGAGATTTGTAGGTGCATGATGAACCAACAAATGACCAATTCTCTGAGAAAGACTGCAGAGCAAACAAAACTAAAAAGGGTTGCTACAATTCAGCCCAAAACGGCCATAACTCGTGCCATGCCTAAACACTGTAACAATGTTTTTTTTGTTGGTCTTTCGCCTTAATGCTGTGGTTCAGCTGTGATACACATCAGAGTTTTTCGTATGTGCACCACAATGATGGGGGCCCTCTATATGAATGATGAAAGATGATCGACACAGACCAACAAGCACAGGTCGACACAAACACGCGGAACAAGAGTCATGTGGGTAACCCAAGATTGTAAGCCCTGAGGCTATGATTGTGATTTTCGACAGGGGGGATGATTAAAAGGCACGGACATACTTCTAGTCCTCCCCGAACTACAGATCACTGTAACAATGCATGGTGAAGGTTAATAGGGTTCTCTTGGTCATAAAAATGAATCGATTGTTCAGGGCTTTGGTAAAACCGCAAGCGACAACATCTACTCTGGACTTTTCAAAGTGAAGAAATCTCAAGATCAAATTCGGATATCATGATTTGAGCCACAGGAATGCTTTGGAAGCAACCGATTTTTGATTGTTTCCAGAAAATGGTTGTACCCCAAAAGTCATCTAGGTATAGTAATTTGCGGAAATATCAAGAGTTCCAGGCAATTTAGTTTCACTCACCAGTTGAAGATGAAGGAAAAAAACGTATGCGACAACAATCACCAACATCAGTTTTAGTTTTACTCTCAAAAGGGGAACATCATGCAAATGGTAGATCAAAGAAGTTCAAATCCAACTATTCATCATGGTTGGATGGTGTAACGTATATGATAACATCTATTCTAACTTCTGAGCTGAAAGTGCAAACGGTGAAAAAAGGTTCTGAAACATAATATAATAAGTGTTCACTCTAAGTAAGATAAAGACTTCCACCTTTAACATCGTTCTATCGTGGCAATCTACTTGCAGGCTTGGCCGGAGACAAGAAAACAGTTGTGAGTCATGTCAAATCAGTCTTTCAAAAACATCGGCAAAAATCCTTGACACCAATTTCAACAAAAAGTTGACTAATTGCAAGGCCCTACCACCTGAAACCGAAAAATCTCACCAGGAGCCTATGCTATACTTTCATCACTTCACCACACCCCAACGTCACCTCTGGAGATTCCGGTTCCGTTGGAGTGACGGAAGGAGTTGTAGTTGACGTAAGCACCGCTGTTGTTGATGCAGGTTCACTACTAACCACTGGATCCACTGGTGGAAATGTGGGTGCTGCAGATGTCACAACTACGGGTGGTGTTGGTGCTATGCTAGTTGGAGCAACCGTGGGCGCAATGGTCACCTCAGGAGTTGGTGGAACCGTGGGCACACTGGTCACTTCAGGAGCTGGGGTGACCGTAGGCGCAATGGTCACCTCAGGAGTTGGTGGAACCGTGGGCACACTGGTCACTTCAGGAGCTGGGGTGACCGTAGGCGCAATGGTCGCCTCAGGAGTTGGTGGAACCGTGGGCACACTGGTCACTTCAGGAGCTGGAGGTATCACCCCTGGTGTGGTTGGCGCAACTGTGGTGGTATTGCTTCTGTTGTGGCTGGTGGAACTGTGGGGAGCAATGTTCACCTGAGGAGAGGGTGGCTCCAGCTTTGTCAGTGCTCGTTCATAGCCAATCACAGGATCCTCCGCAAGAAGCATCTCCTGCTGCATGGTTGATTTTAACGGAACATGCTTTCCTGATTTTCTACCACGACTATCGAATATCACGAAGTTACCTGGTGGTTTCAACCCGTTTGAAACATATTCGTCAAATTGGATCATCTCACCAGGTAGGGGTGAAAATAAAGAATATTTGAAACCACCACCTGTCACCACCTAGTACAAATTCATTGAGGTTGGTGGTTGATCCCCATGTTTCACCGAACTTTTGGGGGTGTTGGACTGTGGGAGCACAAACCAGCAGCCATCAAACGCACCTATGAACAGCTGAATCAAAGCTAGGCTTGGCCGCGGCTCATGGAATAGTTGTACAGTTGATAAATTCCCAATGGGGATACACCCCTGAACAATGGAATACAATTGGGGATACACCCCTGAACTGTGCAATGGAATATTCCGAATACGATTGTATCAACTGCACAATTCCTTCCCAATGGGAATAGGTTCAGGGGTGTCTCTTTCAAATGGGGATACACCACTGAAGCTTAAGAGTGAAAGCTCCTGAAAAATGGTGGGAAAGGCAGGATCCGATCCGGCTTCCTATTGCGGCCCGGTAACTTTCCAGACTGTTAAACTTCGGGGGGGTACACTAACTAAACCACCACCACTTGAGCGTAAAACGCTGAGTGTATCATCTTTTGCTAAAATCACCAACCTCCGAACTTTCAGATTTCAAAAAATTTATACTAGCATAGACCCCAGATAGCAAAAACCCATTTTTGTGTTATCAATGTAGAGACAAATGCCCCCAACCATAGCACACTACAATGGCACCCGTATTTGGCACCCAGAAATGGCACCACGTCCACTCCCCCAAAGTTGGTCGTCACCCTCCCCAACCATAGCACACTACAATCGCACCGTGCAATGGCACCACTTGCACTCCCCCAAACCTCCCCCCAACCATAGCACACTACAATGGCAACACGATAGCA
>DF241125.1:23797-88334 GCA_000507305.1 Breviolum minutum Mf 1.05b.01
GCGCAAAAGTGGTTCGTCGCCCTCCCCCCCTATTGGAAGTAAGAACCCCCTATAGCTATCGCTATCTGGGGAAAAATGGGGCTGTTTCGTTGGGCACTTTTTTTTCCATACAAACCGTTTTAACGGCCTTTTTCTCCAGGTGCACGGTCAGAACAAAGGTCACTTGAAGTTGCATTAATGTATCTTCTGTATTCGTAGTAATGTAAAATCGAAATGAAACCATGTCGAGGGTTCCCCTTTTGAACACCCTTCTGTTTCCTTTGTTTCAGTAATCAAATGGTCAATCGTAAAAGAAACCTCACCCGAGTTCACTAAAGATAGTCTTTGTAGGGATTTGCCCTTCTTTCGGTTTTCGAGAAGCGTTTTTTTTCGTTTTGGTTCTACTACGATTTTACATGGAACAAAAAATAATACGAACTCTACAAACACCGTAGCTTGGTTTCTGCATCAACCCTGAATTGAGATTGCTCACTTGGCGCGTGAGGTTTGTGACTTACTACTCTCTTGATTTTTTTGTTTTCTGGGATAGGCTAGGCCGCAAACCACCAACATAAAACACCAAACGTAAGAGAACTCCCCAATTGCAACACACACAAACACAGACTTCAAAACGGGTTGACACACCGGGCCTTTGTTGATCAAACATACTGCAAGAGGGTAAGACTTTGAAACTCTTCTTGTATACCTTTCGCTTGAAGATTCTAGAGCTATTGGTTGCGTCAGGGTATCCTCACCCAGCCTTCTCATCATATCTACATTTCACCAACCAAACTGGATTGAGCTCTAAAAAGCCTTTTATTATATAAGTTCCAAAGAAAAAAAACTTGGGTGTTTGAATGGTACTGTTGAAAGCCGTCTTTTCACCCCTGCAGGATGCTTGAAAACTCACTAATTGTAATGTGATAAACGACCAACCCTCAACTGGCAGCCAGTATCGCCAACAAAAAAAAACGGCCTCGGGGCATTTCTTGCACCCACTGCAGCTGCACCCGAAGATGCTCTTTTTCAACTCGTCACAAGTAAAATGGCCGTCCGTTACCTTGGGTAAAAGGATGGATACTCCGCTTGTGAAAAAAAAAACTTCAAAGCGGCAGACCTGGAATTTTTGGGTGTGTTTGATGAAAAAAACATCGGGAAACTTGTTTTTTCGTGTTTTGCACTACAAGAATGTTGTAACAAGCATCATTATGTCATGTAAGAATCATTGTGTAGCTTAAATATATACATTTATAATCTATATATATGTGTATATATTGACATACTACAGTGGCCACCATAAGATAATGACATCTTTTCTGAGGAATCCTTCATGATGTTCCAGGGGACCTCTAAACTAGATGAAATTGTTATCTGACTGGCGGCCTGAGTTGGGCATACACAGATACCCCTCAATATATATATATATATGCTACAGTATTACCCATACCATCCATGTATGGTATATTTACCTACATGGATGGTTGATTTTCATGTGCAATGTAGGGAAATAAACCATACATGGATGCTGTGGGTTATGTATAACTGCAATCAAATATAAGAGTTCATTAGCCTGAAGGAGCAGCGTATTTCATTTCGGTCCATAATTGATTGAACCCAATGCTATGTGTACGTGGATGTGTATATACTTACGATTACATTTTATAGTGCTTATATTCAATGTAGATAAACAAAATGATACAAGTGGAGACACAGCACGTACTTGTAACGTAAGATGCTATCTACTATTACCAGTCCACTGTTTTCGATCTCTGGATCCAAGTTTAGTCTCGTCTCCCCAAAACAAAACAAAAACGACTATATAAGTCATGATTCAGAGCTTGGTTTTCATGGTTCGTTGGTCCTTGATACCCCCCCCTTCCGAGCTTCACACCCAATCATCACACGTCTTGGTGTGACCTCAATAACGCTTGAAAGGTTGGGAAAATCAGTTGATGACATTCACCATGTTGATGACTTTTGTGAAGTTATTTAAAGATTTAAAGGTTGTTTGGAAAAGAACACATCTTCTTATTTTCATTGACTTGTTTTGTATATTTTATATATAGATGATCTATGTCATCTATGTTCATTTTATTTCTAGTCGTTTGTTGTGGCTACAGTACTCATGGATACTCGTATATTAGATATGTAATATACATGTATCTGTATATACATATACGTTGAAAACTAGTTCAACTGATATGATAGCATAGCTGATTTGAAACAAACATATTGCATGGGACCACTTTGCTGATTCTGCAGCAGTTCTTCCAAGTTCATAGGGGTTTAAATTCACCGATCACTTGCAGCAAGAGGTGGTGAAAAGACCAAAGACCTAACACCAATAGGTCTGTTTCAATCTGTGAATTTTACCACATCACCAAACTGTTTGGATACCATAAACACCAAGTTCAATGGCATTTCATAGCTTCGGAGCCTCTGTTTGTAAATCAACCCACCCATCTTCAGGATGAATATGATCATCAGTTCATGATAGCAGGGTAAAAGTACATAACTACCTGCTCCCATATATTGCTTTATACTTTTTTTGCTGCCGTGGCAGTTGGGTACCATGTCTTTCCCATTGAGGCTCACAATCTGGCCAAAAATCAAACCTGGAAAATCATCTCTACAACTGTGGGGATTTTTTTTTTAAACAAACACCCCGGAAAATGAACGGATGGAACCGAAAAAAAACAAATCACCCAATTGAAATCCGGAAAATCATCTTAAACAAATCACCTCCTTTTTCGGGATGCAAAATTGCTATTTCTTTTAGGGTGAAATGTTTAACGCCACCCCTGTAGGTTCCACCCATGTGTACCTCGAACCCGTTTCGAGGATGTCATTTTTTCGCGCCAAGAAACACAAATCGCGGCAGCCCTGGTCCGGCAGCCGTTTTGTAAATACAGGATATACGTATTTAACAGGATATAACTTAGATGTAGCAACAAATGAGTATTGCGCCTATACAATATATTATTGATATCGCAAAAAATATGTATTGAGAGACATGTGGCATGTTGACATATCCTTGCAAGGGTTCTGTGTATATGTTTGTCTGTGTGTTGCGCTTTCATTCGTATCAATGTGCATTTATCAGGATTATGTCAATGTCATCATCACCACCATCACCACAACCATGACCACAACCATGACCACTACCATCACCACCACTACCACCACCTCCGCCACCACCACCGTCATTGCTGTCGTCGTCATGTCTACCAAGCATGGCATGACATATCGCGATGTGTCATCATGGTGTCGTGTCGTTAACCACAACACAATCATAGTCATAATCATATCATATCGTATTGCACCGTATGAGCAATATTGATCATCATTTTATGCAAATATCACATGATTCATATTTGATCTTGCGTCTCTGAGGCCCTAACAATTTTAAAACTGGACTCCTACCCTTCAATGGTGTTTGCAGTATCCCTTGTGATGATATTCCAGCTACCAAGATCCAGGTACATATGATTGATCTGGTGTTATTGGGGCAATCCGAGTACTTCAAAAAGTATCAACAATTCCGTGGAAATATGGAGGAATGCAGATTATTACACTTCTATACACTGGTAAAATATAGATCTATAAAAGTCTCTTTCGGAGACGAACCCATACCACTCTACGATGTGTTTTTGATTCATTGTTTTAGTTGGCCCGAAATTGAGAGATCAAGGTCATATTGACCAAATTCCTGAGTTACAACAACTTTCGCTTGCTCATCAGCTTCATGCTCCAACTGCCAATGGGCACCTCATCCTTCATAGCTGTCATTTCCTGGAGTGAGAATGATGGTGCGACATCTTGTTCATTTGGCACATTTTCGGGTTACCGTATAATCCATGTTCCAATCGGGAATTCCGAAAAATTAGCTCATACACACCAACCAAGCAACCAAAAATTGGCGGATTCCTGTGCACCGTTAAGGTGTCAACATCAGTGTAACCCCCTTCAAGCACATTCCTTCTGTGTAATTTACGCAACAGATGTGTATTCTCCATGATCGACCCTGGGTCGTTTCCTTCCTATACCTTCGGGATTTCCAGTCAAAGATGGGTTTGGGTATATCATATCTCAACATCCGAAGTGCGAATTAGTTGTACTGAGGCTATCAGAGGTCCAACGGTCGCTACAACGTCGAAAAATCACCTGTCCGGAAACATCGCAGCTCTATACATGGAACACTGTCATGATATAAGAGGAACAAATCATATTGGTAACGCATCACCAAAAAAGATGTTCAGCTTATTTTTTCCCATTTCTGCAACGGTGTCAACGTTTGAGCCAATCCAACTAGTTGCCATCTGAATCTCCCTCCTTGAAACTAACGAGGGTGGAAGTTTGGGGCAATGTAAACGTCATTAGTCACCAAAAAGGGTCATATTCCACTTTCATACCCTAAGGATCCATGGGACTGGTATATCTACCTACATTTCCCATAAAAATCAACCAAATGTAGGTGAATATATACCATACATGGATCCTTAGGGATACTTAGCTATGACAAAAGCATCTATTTAGTTTAATTTGTCTCGTGCTACTGGTTAGTTACGGTTAGTTGACAGGGAATCCCTTTTGTGGCGCTATTATTGTCGCACAAGCCCAAACATCAACCAGCCAGGGCACCCTTTGTTTCTGGCTCATTTTCGTTGGACTCCACCCTTTGGGCACCAAAAATGCAGGTAATTTGATGTTCATGAGGCTCAGATTCCTGTTGGAAGAATTCTGGAGAAACACCCTTGAAATTTTGAAATCTTGAAAAAATGATAGCATATGAAATGACATATTACATGATCAACATGTTGAAACATAATAAACTCTCTTTGCAACAATCCAATTTTGATGTTATTCTGGGTGAATTCAACGAAAATCAACAACCTGGACTTTAATCTTGAAATGATTGAAAGGCAAATTCCTTTACCATTTCACTCCCCAATGAAATGGCAACAAACATCGACAGACTGAAGCCTCCACCGACGCAAAGGTCACTGGTGACTCCTGACGACTTTGACGGTTGGTATCTTGGGAAGGAACCAAGCGACCAAGATTGATGGCTTGATGGCGAATCAACCTACCCCCCCCCTCATTCAGGCCTTATCTTAGGGGTACGTTAGGGGAGGGTAGATTGACTAGCCATGAAAGATTGAACAGATCATGTTTCATCAGGATTTGTTGGATTGTTGGGGCTGATGATTTTGAGATCACTTGAATATTCCCCTGAATTTCCATAGGCTGAATATATCACTGGTGCTGCCAGCACTTCAAACACGAAGTTTCGGATGCACCTTGGCAGTCAGCGCCATTGGGAAAACCTGCCGGCCACAAGTTTTGCACATAGAGGTGATGTGGGATGTCCCATCTTGCCATGATCAATATGGTAGAAACTGTATGAATCTGATCCATATATCATTTTGACCCTGCGATATTCCTTGTTGCTACGAACAGCAAAAAAAATCAAATGTTGCTATACAACATAAGTCTGAGGATAATGGACATAATGTAATATTCTTTCACCAAACCCGGAATTTTTCTGAGTTTTTGTACCAAAGGGAATCACCTCAACTTTTTGTCACCAATCCTGTTGACTTGAGATGTCTTGGAAAAATGATCTACCAATGCCCTAGAATTTGAAAAAGCAAAAAAACACGGAGCGTTTGGTTTTCCAAAAGGTTAGCTCCCCATCGGCCAACAGAAAGAATAACAGCAATGAAAGTATGTTTCACATTTGTTTTCCACATGTTCCAGCCACAAACTTGTTCTTTTAGAGTCACATGCTTCTGATGCATCCAATCAACTGCAAAAAAGAAGTTGAAATCAACCCGACTTCGAAACCCCGAAGCATTAGTCACTTCAAAAACGATGTCCTGTACACACCCACACAAACATACACACAGTTAGACATGTGTATACACCATGGCCATTTGCTAGGACTGTCATCCCAACAAGGTGTTTATTATTGTTGCTCTAAATAATATTAGCCAGAACAATATCGGGTGCTGCGGTCTGATATCATCTCATAATCACAATCAAAATTATAACATATCATCATTCATCATTCATCATATCATTGTCAGATCATATTATAAGATACCATATCATCATATTCTGATCTCCAAACTAAAACCTGAAATATATATAAATCTCGGCTCCAATGTCATCTTTCAAAATTTCAACACCACGTTGCCACGCACACCTCAGGCGGTTGAGGTTGTACAATTTGACCACAGGTTTCACAGTTGTGACAATGGCAACCGTAGCTGTCCATCCTCAAATGCAGGGTCACAGGTTGAAGTCCTCCAACAAGAGTCCAAGTCAATCAGTCAAATCAGGTCAATCTCAAAAGTTGGTGTTTGGTAAAAACTGTAAGCTGTCTACTTTTAGTTGTAGTTCTTTAATTTTAAATCTCTGCCAAAAACTCTAAAAGAGAAACTATGAGAACCCTTGAACGACCGATTCAAGACCCGGGTCCATTGTACATTTTTTTCACAGGCTCCAAATAGATCAACCAAAGATTTGGTTCAGAGGCAGCTGGTGCATCCATGGGAATTTCAACATACACCCCTTTGATGTACCCTGGAAAAACTTGGCCCCGAGAAGGGCTATCAGCAAACCTCATGTTCACCTCAATTAAATCCTTACTCTTCCTCCCATGGAAGTGGAAAAAAATATGAAAAAATGATTCCGAAGATGAGTTTAGATTCCATCTCGGGGTCATTTTCCACCGCGGAAACGTAACCTTTCACGGATGGGGGGGTATGCCCTCGTGAGTTGCTAAGTAGCGAGCAGAAAGAAAGGAAATTTTCACAAATCAAATCAATGACTTCTATGAATCTGTGGGCAAATGAAAGAAGTTTATACATACATATGTAAATATATATGTATATATTATATTATATTCATGTCTACTAGTGAAGTAAGTCTTCAGCTTTCGAAAGTCTTCACAGTTGCAACCCACTTCAAAACTACCCCCCCCCCGCTTCCAAAGAAAAACTCGTACAAACCCAAGCATCAAAGTCACACAATCAAAGAGATTGTTCTGTACCCAGTAATCACAATCTTGAGCACCACCTCAATTGAAAAAAAAAAACATCTTTCAGCATGTTTCGTATTTTGGTTTTTTCTTCGGAAATAGTGGCTATATCGGTGAGTTGCGGGTTGGTTGTTTTTTTCTGTTGAGTAAACTGGATGATGAAGTATACCACCTGCAAGGTAGATGACGATCGCCACTCCCATGGATGTCTTGGTTTGTAAAATGGGCCCTTACTATTCGCCACCTTTTGGGAGTGGCGATCGCCATCTACTTTCACCACAGAGTAATGCTTTTGTAATGTTTTTTGAAGCTTGTACAATACCTTACGATTCTTACACAAGACGCAGCCTCTGCCAAAATCATACTAATTCTTTATTGTCATCAAAATCATGTTCTTCCCTGCAAAAGCAAAAACAAAAACAAACGACCCTTGTCATTCAAAAAAATAAAAGCTGCCAGGTGAACTTCCCCAACAACCCTCTGGATATATCTTCAGCACCCAACGGTGGGTTTGCAGAAGATGTTGCAAAGGATTGCCAACAAATCCAACAAACAACATTGATGGTGCTCTTGTGCCATGCTCAGTCTTTATGTTGAACAATTTTCACAGGTGAAGCGGGTGAACCCACAACAAAGGGATTGGAAATAAAGTTGAAAGCTGACGACATCGCTTTGGTTGGACCTGAAAAGAATGTGACCTACCCAAAATTCACAGAGTAGTTTGCATTAACCAATTAGTATATGCTAATATATACAGTAGGTATGTGACAACAGATACCCTTCACCAACGAAACCTGTCCAAAAAGTTCACTTGGTGAATTCATGAAGGATGTGTTCACTGGAAACGTTTCCCACCGTATTCAACCAATGGAGAACCCACTGTTGGATTTAAAGCTTTCCTGGGAATTGTTGAGTTTTACTGCAATGAAAGAAACTACTACGATAGGGATATGTAAGTGTATGTATATATATACAGTAGGGAGTATCTAAAGAAGGGATATGTATACATATACAAATATATATAAATATATAGTAGGGATTTATCTTTGGCCATTTGGCACCCCTCTGTCATAGTAAAAAAACATGGTTTTTTTTGTGACCGGGCCCAAAATGTGTGTTCCTTTGGTGAGACCCGGAAGGAGGAAAACATCTTCCGAGCCACACATCTCGCAGGCAATTGCATCCTGAACGGAGGGTACGGCTACCGGGAAACCAATGGCTTGAAAAACAGCCTGGAAAAGTCCGGGAAAGAACGAACAAGATTTACATAGATATTAGATATGCATAGATTTACCATGTGCAAGGCTTTTTTTGACAACTTGTAACAGTTCTGAAGTTTGCATCTTTCGCTACTAGAGATTCCTAGAGTAGATCTACAATGAAACTCCAGAACTCCCTACGAAGGGAAGCATCTATTTGTTTCATTTTGCGTTTTCGACATCTACCAAAGGAGTAGAATCGGCTTCATGTCAATGGAACAAATATATAATCCAACAACTCAACAATGCTCCAAACCGATGATGAAACCATTTCATGATGCTTGGAGTTTAGAAGTTTCTGTGGGAAATCCCAAATACAAAAAGTAAATCTTGGCCAAATTCCAGACGTGGCATGCCGTGGCCCTTTCAGTCTCCATGAAACTTGCCAGAAGTTCACCTTAACTTGTGTACATTACGCCGGTCCTTGGTAGTAGCATCCATGTGAACAAAAAACAATGGATCCACTTTTTGCTTGAAACAACCAGGATGTTTGATCTGTAAAACATTCGAAAACCAATCCAAAACGACACTGCAAACCAGAACATCTCCCTCCATCCATCACTTTCGTGGCCCTGTATTCCACCCCCAGCCTGCACACCAGATGAGTTGGATCGGTTTGTTTCCTGCCGACAAAAAGTGCAAAAAGTGCCAAGGAAACATCTGGGTAAGCAATCTATTTCACGATGTTGCACTTGATTCTATCCAACTTTTGGTCGTTTCAACAAATTCTTCAACAAATATCAGCCAACAGGAATCAAGTAGCCTAGCAGGTAAGCCACAAAACAACTATATATATATGTATTAATATATACATTCCATCAGATCCTGTCGGGTTAGATGACAGGATTCCCATCATGAACAATTCAAAAAAAACTCATCTCTATGAAATTGGCAAAGGGTAGTGAGTAGCGACATTCAAAAAAAACACAAAAACAGTACACTGTGGTCAAAGTAGATTGCGATCGCCACTCCCAAGTTCGGTGGCGAATAGTTTTCGGGGCCCTGATAAAACCAGTACATTGGACATAACATGGGAGTTGCGCCATCTATTTTCCAAGTGGTACAACCCAAACAACCAGGCCGCCCTTTTTGTTCATTACTCCGGTTCCGTCGCACCATGGATTTTTTCCGAACGCCTCTGGATCCGTCGTATTCATGGTGGTGTTGTCCTAATCGTGGCGTCCAAGTGACTCCTACAAGCCTATAAGCTACTGGCTGTTGGCCCTCCTGTTTCGCAAGGGGGGGGGGTTCAACTTCCAAAATTAACAGGACCCTTGGCGCAAAAACCAGGGTTCCGGTATAACTAACCATTGAAGCTTGACATGATCAACTGCTCGTGGCTTTCTCGTGGTAGCAAGATTTGGGAATGTGTGGTAACAACCTGGTTAAGCAAATCGCAAAACCCTAAAGCCCACTTTGTATCCATTCTTATCTTCCTTACTCGAATGTTGCCGGGGTCGTCCACCCACCAAGATTTTCTGGGCGATGTACAATTTGTGAACTTTCACCCAGGCGTCTATCATAGTCGATTCTCAGCTCTTTGCAAGATTCATGGCAAATTTCAACAGAGCCTGCTCTGGTTCTAAGAGAGTGCTGTCATGAAACCTTGTTTCACACTAACAAAAGCATCCAACCTTGAAGTCATTATAGCCAGTGTGGAAAAAAAACACACCAAGGATCTTGGGATATTATGGTTAAAATGGAAACTATCTCAACATCCACAGGTTCCACCATCTGCCCTTCGTCTCGTCAACACATCAGCTGTCTTGGGGTTTTCGATGAATTCCACAAAAAGTTCACGCGGTTTTTACTCCCTTAGTTTACAGGACATCGGTCCCCTTGTTGCTGGGGATATTTGCGTCGGCCATTAAACGGGAATTAAACGGCCCATTCAATTGAACCAAACAGAGTTTGCCACATTGCACCACATTTTGACCCATGTTTTGAGACTTTTGATCATATTAAGAGATGCATATTCTGGGCATCAAACTTCCTATTAAACCCAAGTGCCTTTGGCCATGTTCAAAACGAAAACAACACAAACAAAACACACCTAATACATTCAGGATTAAGAACTCCCATCAAAATTCAAGCATCTCAAATTGGAACTCTTGCATAAATTCATCAGAGAAATGCCTATAATTCTTGGGGTGATCAAAGACGATTATTCAAACATGATTATTTACACCCCCGAAGTTTAACAGCTCGCCCCTGAAACATGATGGTTGGAAAACGATCCTTTCCCTTTGCGGCCCGGCAAAGTTTCAGGGTGCTGTTAAACTTCCAGGGAGTAAACATGATTTATTGCTGTGTCAATATTTTTTGTAGCAATTTTCTTGGTTGATTTCTCCAGTCCCATATGGCATGTTAGAAAGATTCCCAACTGCCTCGGTAGGCTCCACGGTGGTCACCGGCGCCTGAAGGAAACTGATACAAACACCACGCTTGGAAATGGGTCACATAAAAATTGCAAGATGCTTGAAATCTATAAAAATATGAAACTTTATGTAGATATCAACATTTGGTAATTTACACCCCCTAAATTCAACATGGAACCTGAAAATAAGTCCCTGGAAAAGGAAAGTCCATTTGGAAACCATTATTTTCAGGTTCCATGTTAAATTTGGGGGGTGTAATACCATACAGATACATGTAAATATAATATATGAATATATGTATATATGAGTATATTAATGTATACATATATAAAGAAATATATTATATATAATATCAATGTGTATCTGCAACTTAGTCTCATTGTTCTTTCTTCAATTTCAATCTCTCACTGCACATATCTTCCTTGGTGTATCATGGTCCCCAAGATCCCGCCTCCGTGGGGTGCACATCCTTGGTGGTTGGAAAAGATTCCCGGCCACTAAAATACCCCACCTACCAGTAGTTGGTGGTTGAACCAACGCCTTTGAAAAACATGAGTCAAATTGGATCAGTTCCCCAGGTTAGGGTCGAAAATGAAGCGTATTTTTCAAAACCACCACCTAGTTTTATTAGTTGGGCGCATATTTTCGACAAGTTTGTCCTGAAAAAGTCACTGCCAATGTCGATTTGGGATCCCTGAGTTGTCGATTTCTTGCCCTCTAAACTCTTCAAGTTTTCATTCACAGAATCTCCTTGAAACTGTACCAATGTTGCAAGGACCCCGCATAAAACCACCACTGCAGGGAAGGGTTTTGGTCAATTCAATTTGTCCAAAAAAATGGCTCTGGGGATGAAAATGATTGCGAAAGAAAGTTCGAAACAGAACTAACAGAACGTAGTGGAAAGGAACATGGGGAAACTGTTGAAGAGTGGACCCGTGGATGATTCAGACCCTGGAATTATCACGTGAGTTAGTGTTTTTAGTAGACATCTGGCCAAATTATAATATTTCACCAACCTAGGTTTCACTGAAATAAGGGGATTTCGCTTACTGAACCACCATTTGGGGCCCAGGTCGTGTGAGGTCGCTATGATTTGACCAGATACATGTTCATCAACAAAATCAACGATCCAACCCCGTGACTCATATCTTTCTTGGTTACCAATTTCACCACAGAAAACGAGTTCGTTTGGCAGATTGAATTGGTGGAAATCCTCACAAAAAAAAAACTGACCAACCAAAGGTTGGTAGAATACAAATCCGCTAACCCAAGGGTAGTTAAGGGACAAATTGTATCTGAGAAACCAGATCCTATGGCCTGTAGCTCCCCCATGACAAAAGTTGGATCCAGAGCCCCTGGTATATAGTGATTCCGATGTGCCGTTGCGGGCCCTCAACTTTTTTTGAGGCCCCCAAAAAACAACACAAAAACGTAACGCCTTCCAAGTGAAAGCTTCGTTTGATTCGTTTCAATATATTCAATATTTGATTCGTTTCAAGGAGTGGTATCTTTCCTCGTCAGCTTCCTCGTGGCGAAATTGATTCTACCCTATCCCTCAACCTGACATAGGTATCGAAAATCCACCATTCATGCATTTTCTCTGCTAGCACCCACCATTTCAATGGGTGATGTTTTCTACGGTAAGTAGGGGTGGAGCCACTCATTCGAAAAATCTCCTAAGAATCATGAGATCTAACAACGGATTCTTTCCAGATCCCAGAAAAAAACGAAAAAACAAAGAACAACAAGTTGAGGTACTTCAACATTCAAAAATAACACACAACTTGAATCACCCAAAAATCATCCAACTATCAAGTTGTTGTAGTCTCTTTTGATGAAAAAAACTCATCCGCCAAAAAAATGACGTCTTTAATCTTCACATGTCAAACCTTTGTGATGGTTTTTGAAAAAAGGTCTTTCCCTGGATCCAAGGTACATCATTGATACAACGACAACCTGTACAATCACAGGAATCTAATGGAGCAGCTTGACACCTGAGAAATTCACAGAGATTGAAGGCCCATTGGGTCAAGTTCAACCGGCAAGTTGATTGAAGGGGGGGGGGTTTTGCATCATCCAGGTGCCAGGTGGATTTTTTAGGAGAGTCATTTGGAGAGATGTATTGTTTCTAGATTTTTGGGGAAACATTTTGAAACAACACGTGATGTACTTTCTAGATTCTCTTATTGCGACCTGAAGTAAATTGGAGACTGCTTGATTGTGAAGAGAAAATTGTGGCGATGACCAACATGTTGAGGTCTAATGATAAAACTCGGAGAAAAAGAACTGTGAGATTTTTGAGGGAAAAAAAGCTTAACTGGCTAGCAGGATTTCGTCCATGAACCATATCATTTGCACCACCCTGGTTGCAGTCAATTCCAACTGTATTGATTTATCGTAATCCCATGTACCAAACTACTACAGTAAACTCTCTAGTCTTTGAACTGACAGGGGTGATGCTCCTAGATTGCACGGGGCTTCCTTTCAAATTCCACAACAAATTCCACAACAACAACAACAACAAATTCCACAACAACGACAACAACAAATTCCACAACAACAACAACAACAACAACAACAACAACAACAACATCAACATCAACATCAACAACAACAACAACAATACAACAGAAAGAAATGCAAGATAAAGAAATGCAACTGAAACACTTGACTAACTGAAGTGTTTTTGGGGGACTGGGGGCATTCCATAAAATTCAAGCTTTACATAAAATTGCTGATGGCACCAAGCCAGGGCGATATGTATATATTCAAAGTTCATCAAGCACATGTAACACTGAGTACCCAAAGATTTAGTGGACCTGGATTCATGGTATGCTTACCAACAGAAGTACCTGAAACAAAATCCAAATGGAACTAGATGCAGTAATGGTTCACATATACCAGTCTACGAATAACTCTATACACACATATAACTGGACCATATGTCCATATTGTGATCAGGCATACATATGTAGTATAAATACAGTAAGATACGGTAAGTACTAGGTATAGTATAGATCTACTAACATACATCTATAATCTACATCTAATAAATATTCTAGCCCGGCATGACATGCGTATGATCTTTCTAAAACCCCCCCAAAAAAAAAACGTCATAAATCGCCAATCCACTGGGGATACCCACCTCATCCCATGAAGGATCGCCCAAAAGTCACAGCTATGTCCGTTACAAGTGTTGCTGCAACTTGGAATATCCTCAAAAGACTGGGAGGTCATTGGGATGTCATGGGATGCTGGGGCGACATGGGCTCCCCAAAAAAACACCGGGGTTGGGACAGTTGAATCAAAGCCTATTTAAGGTTGAAAGCTTTTGGAGGGTTTTTGATACAGTAGAAAAAAACTTTCCAAGAAAATTACAACACACCCCAAGAGCACACCCCAGGCAATCCCCTTGGCCAACTATGAAAGGAATCCCATTGTAGCCTGTTGGTAAAGGTTTAGGGGTGTGTTCCAAAGGTGTGTTGAAACAACCTTAGAAACTTGAGACACTCGAAGGGTTCGTAAATAATTGATTTTCATAATGGGTAATTTGATAATCCTTATAAGATCTTCTAAAGATAGTGTAACATGCTCAATGACCGAAACAATCAGGGTCATGTTGACTCCTCTAAATTTGAAATGCATATTGTTTTTTAAGGAAGCAATCATAAAACAAGAAAACTTATGTTTCTAAGAAACCTTGCCAACCAGTCACCAAAAAAGGTTGTTTACCACACATATCTTGACGCCATCAAACTTCCAAAGGCAACCATACCCCGTTGCCCCTTCCAAAATCGCCAAAGGATCTAAAGCACAGGCGCTCCCTCTACAATCGCATTGGTAGTAGTCCTGTAGGATGGAACTGTTGATGATGATGGAAGAGAAATCTGGAGAAAATCAATTATGATATCTGTTTGGATGGTGATTAAAAAACAATGTAAAACTAGTTGGCGGTTTCAACCCATCTGAAAAATTTGAGTCAAAAAATGGAATCTTCCCCAAGTGGGAAACCACCACCCAGAAAATTCCAGTGGTCAAAAATCATCAAGCTCAACTCAACTAGCCGAGGTTCTGTTCCCGTCAACAGTATTAGGTTAATCTGAAGTTGTTCGGGGTGTCGTGAGGAGAATGCTCCCAACAAAAACATGGGAGCTTTTAAGGTGAGAGAATTACTAATAGATATACGATATATTATCTAATCTATGTATAATTTAGCTAATTGATCAAATTGATATGTGTCTCAAAATTTCAAGACCCCAGAAATGACCTCCCAATGCGCTTGATGTTCGATTCTGAAACCAATGAGACACACCTGTAAGTGGGAGGCATGAACATCATCTGTGACACCGGGTGATATAGAATCAAAGACACTGCCGGCTTCCTTCTCTGCTCTGAAGATATCCCTTGTTGTGGGGTGGCAACTCTTCCCAAAGTCTCCAGGTGATAAATGTAAACATGTGTTGAAACCGTCATCATCACCTATATACTTGCAGTATATGTTATCTGAACATAAAGTATGCAAAAATAAACATCATCATAATCATAATCCCAAGGTATCTTTTGTATCACTAACAAAACTCCCGTTTTCGGACCATATACACCACATACGTCCCCGCCACCTGTAGCGAACGAAACCGAAACATCCGCACATCCGGGTGGTTCTCGCCTGGAGAACCTCACAGGAATAGCCACTGGCAGCCCAATAGTCACAGTCATGTTCAAAACCTCAAGCAGTTGATGCGTCGTTCAGACCCTCACCCTGGACCTAGACCCCTACCGCCGTTAAGAATGGTTCCCTTCCGGAAAAATGGGTATGTCACCGGTCACCTACCCAATGACAATGATTTCAGAAAGTGAGACACCATTGGGGTTTTTCTTTTAAACATATCCTCATTTGAGTCTCAATATTGTCAGTTAGAACTGCAGATTCGATTCCCAGAATTCCATCAAAACTGGGTCCCTTATTGTTAGGGATGAAGGACCATGAGGTTTCATAGCCTGCCGGGATGTAAGACCTCTTATGACGCTGTCACGGTCGATGCCGTTGTGATTTTACGGCCCAGTTCACCAAAATCATCCGCATCCAAAAAGGTCGCTTTCAACTTGGCGGCTATGAGTTTCATGAAGAGATCTACAAGAAACCTACCATTATCAAAGCTATATCTTTCGATCATCAGGTAGTTTTCGTCTCTACCATTGATAGCTTCAACGAATCAACGCATCCATACGTATTCAGAGGCATTCAACAATTCCACACCCACAACAACGAAAACACGTTGACGACCACAAAAAAAAGCGCTTCCCTTCAAAAGATCTTCCACCGAACAATGAATCGCAGAGTTGTCAATCGTCCGTATATGTACATAATTTCAGCTCTTTTTTTCCAAGCTTTTCGATTCAAAAAAAAAACAGCCTAAAGTTGTGGTGAGACACAACTCGCCTTTATTGGGATCCAAGGAACAATTAGGATGCTCCGTCTCATTCGTTTCATTCATCTCCTTCTCATGTCGTTGGACACCAGTCTCGCTCAGCGAAATATCCACTGGCGCCTTTGGTGGCCTTCCAATCACGAATCATGAGAATCCGAAGGAAGTACAGCAACTCCCTTCGAAAAAGAAAGGCCCAATGGATTTAGACAAGTACTTTACATAGATTTTCAGCATGTCATTGAACTACAATTAAAGAATCAATGGAAAAACCCTATGCCATGAAATCCTTGGTTCATGAGATTCACACAATTCGATTGCATAATCCCTCAAGGGAGTCTAGAACCCCGAGGGTGGGTCAACTCCCCCCGGTTCTTTGACTCAACCCTGGACCGATAAAACTCACCAAGTAGGGCCCCATGTCTTGAAGTACGGTAGAGGGGTGCTGGTCCAACGGCCGGGTACTATTAGTAAAGCCCCTCCTAGCCCCTTGAAATTACCATGGATGGGGTTGGACCCTCCCACTTTCTGCTGGAAATTTCAAAGGGGGATGCTTTGCCTTTAAAAAAAAATGTCCAAATTCTGCATTTGAACAGTTTCCTCAAAGGATGTACTCAGCATGACGACCGTCTGGCTTTTCCACTATCGTGTTTAAACAACCCTTCTCAACCACCTTTCGTGTTGTGTAGATGTTCGAAGTCGTAAACTCTGGATTTTCCTAACCTTTCCCATCATATTTGGTTAGGAGACATCTTCCCGAATTAAAAAAAACGTTTCCGGAAACACAAATTCCCGTTTTGTTTATGGATTGGATAATCTTACCAAATATTTGCGAGACCTACCCTAGAGGCGATAGCGATGGGGGAAACATGAGACAAAGACAATTGTTTAAACGATTTGTTTGATGATGACGATATAAAAAAGGACAATGGCAATTGGCAATAAGAATCATGATGATGATGATGATGATGATGATGATGATGATGATGATGATGATGATTGCAATGGGTGATGGCAGTGGGTGATATGAAACCTTCAATGTGACATGTGACATCACACGAGTTTTCCGCGCCTCTTCAAGTGCCACTGTCCTGTGGAAAGGACCTCTGTAGCAACAACTTGGGTAGCAAAGAGCTCTGAGAATTTAATGTGCATTCTTTCAATCAGTTGATGACAGTCGACGTGATTTTGGGGTGGATGATATGCAAAGATGGCTGTGTTTATACTACCTTTTTGAAAGCAACAATGCGTCATAAGACAGACCTAGCAGGACAAGATCTGTTTTGCGAAGCAAGAAAACATGGGAAAAAACCTCTCAGAAAGTTCGAGTCATGGCAACATAACCCCAGGTTTTCTTTGATTTATGTGAAACTTCCCTGTCATTTTTAGAAATGTAGCCCTCTTTTCAGGATGTGTGGTGAAGATGAAGCTCGGGACAATTTGGACGAAGAGATTGTGCTCGCTTAACTGATCCCACCGCAAGGGATGGCTCTGAAAAAAGCAAAGATCACCTTGAAGGGATCACACATGACACCGACGACATCCCTTTGTGTTTTGGTTTGATATTTTTAGGCATCGATTTTTCGGAGATGAAATGGATAAAAAATGAATGAAGTGTGGATGAAATGGATGAAATGGATGAAATTTGATGTCATACCTATAACTTATAACTATTCATGAACAGGCAGGTGGAGCTCTCTCGATCAGATCCCCGCCATTTTTGGTACAAGCCGGCTGACGACTCAACCCATCAACCCACTCCATGGCACCCATCTGCCAGCAGGTGGCTGGCAGGTGTTCCCCAAACAATTTGGGGAAGCTGCTCTAAGCAACCCAACATCTGTACATTTTGTTCATCATTCCTAGATCTGAATTCACAATAACTAATAGGATTTGAAGAGGATCTCCATACTAAACTATACCAGACTACTGTTGATGGACGAAATCCTGCACCACCTGGCATGTATAAAATCCTGTAAATAATGGGATAAAATACCAACCTCAACTGGTTGGCCGGATTTCTTCCATCAACAGTATGTCCGTTTAAATACTTTTTACAGTAACCTTGATATAACTTCACCAACATCGCCTTACCCAACCGCAACACGACGCCACGCACCCCGTAACGTCACCTGTGTCGTCTTCTTTTGGATAAGCCCAACTTCCTCCGTTGCCTCGGGATGAAGGCAAGATGCAGATTCAGGGGATAGGCAGGGATGTACTCCGATATGGGAAATCCCCAAAATGAGCCCTATATTATGCGGGTATTTATGGGTGAAATAATCCCCAAGAATCCCGCGAGAACACAATAAATACCATGGGTACACGTACGTTAGGGGGTAGATGCCATTGTCCCTTGACAGATGCTTGTGTTAGTTAAAATTTGGTGTTTTTTTTGGTATAGGGATCCTTGTAATGGCTTATTATAACCCCTATCCCATACCATCCATGGGACTGGTATATTTACATACATGAATGGTTGATTTTGAGGGTAAATGTAGGTAGATATACCATACATGGATCATATGCATAATAACTTAATATAATCCCTATATGCCTGGGTAGTACAATCCCAGGGTTTAAAACAAACATCCAAACAACCATGGGTTTTGAACACCAGGGTCTCAGTTTATCCCTCGAATCTCCCGAAGGTGCAACATGTGATTCCCTTTGCCGTAAGATCCATGGGACCGGTAATTGATCCCATACAACATCAACCATTCATATGTAGGTAAATATATACCAGTCCCATGGATAGTATTTTTTGTGTGTTTATGTTTCTGTTTGAGATTTTTTTTGGATCTAACCCCCACCCAAAGTTCCAGTGGCAAACGAAGGTGTTTTTTTGGTGGAATTCCCTACTAAACATGTTTAAATCCTGGTATACTGACTGGTGATCCCGGGTAGGGAATAGATCCAAAAAATGTCCACCTAGGGTCCTGAATCAACCATGATAGGTAAACAGCAATACCAATTCAGATCATCTAGCATGATTCCACCCAAAATCGGTGTCAGGTCTGATCAAAGAAAAATATATCAACAATTCATAACAATTCAGGTATCTCATTACTTATGCTCATCAATAATTCTGGATGTCAAGGTTCCAAAAGTTCTATTAGAAACCACTGGACCTTGGCCCCCACCCAAAAAAAAATACTTAGATTATATTGCCCGTTTTCCCTCTCCCGAAAACACCATAGTGAAAGGATCCATGGAAACCGAAAAACTCCCAAAAGGTGGAGTTTTCGTTTTCGGGGGAATGACAAACCAAGAGGAATGGGAGTGGAAAATCGCCATCGAATCCTTTCCAGGTGGTATATTTCCCTACGTAAATTTACCATCCAAAAATCAACCATTCATGTAGGTAAATATACCATTCCGTTCGTCCCATAAATTGGCATAAATGGCGATATGTTTGAATGTGCCTTCTTATTTTTTTTGTAAACGAGATGATCCAATTTGCAAGTGTCCTGCCGTCGTGTCTTGCTTCAATCCATCCCCCTGAGGTCATTGTTTTTCTGATCCAAAGACACCGTGATCAGTTGCTGGCAGCGCCTCGATATATTTTGAGGCGAAACCCCAAACACAAATGATTGCAACAACAAAAAAACACCGAGTTTCTGGTTGTTTGTTAGGCCCTATGTAGAAATCTCTGGCTGCGTTTTGATTTTTTTTTGTTTGTTGGTGTGAGTGTTTTTTTTTGGGTTGAAGTGTTGTTGGAAAACGAAAAGAAAATCAACGAAAAAAACGCAACCAAAGCTAGTCAACAATATACCTTTTGGTGTCAATAAAGGGTTTGTGACTTGGTCGTGCATTTTGACTCGAACTTCCCAGGAGTCCTTTGACTTGAAACATGCCAAAATTTGATAGGAAAGATATGGAAAAAATATGTGTATCATGGATTATCATAGTGTGTCAACTATGGTTAAAGTAAGTTGACCTAGCTTCAACCTAAACTCTTTTTCCAGAAACAAAAGGAGTAGACTCCGTAATTGTGATAGGTTGGTTGAGGTGTGAGATGAGACTCTGGTAGACAAGTTTACGGCAAATTGTCTACAATGGAATTTTGACCTGTTGCAAAACGCACTTACTTCTGGAAGTGGTAGATATTTGGGCTTTCGATATGTTTGTTATTTTCAAGAGAGTAGTCATCCTAAGATGGAACATCCAACACTACTTCCATTCCGAGACATCCGTAGCAAAAACGAAGGATATCTTTTTACAATCCACCATCCGTCTACTATCTGAAGAAGTCTTTTACAGTAATAAGTCATCAACCTTAAAAAAGCTGAAACAAGAAAAATTCCCAAAATACCCTCCAATACACTAACAAAGCCGGCTGACACTCTCCCAAGGTACAATATGACATAAAAATCTGTCATGGTCAAATTTCCGTTGCCTAGTGGTAAGAATTAGTGGAGTGCTGGAGTGCTAAAAACCACCTGGGGTGATGTCTAGATGATTTCCATTTGATGAAGTTCACTTCGCAGCTTGCTGGGTCCTGCAACCATTGCAGTACTATCACCCCTTCTTTATTGGTCATATACGTAGAGCTCATGGAAGTTGAGCAAATCTTCTGGTAAGGTGCCTAAAGAGAAATAGAACCGCAAAAGAAATGGTTGTTAGATTCCTAGATGTTAAATTTCAAGCGTTCAAGTTGTGGCTTTCCATCTTACGTTTTCGGGACAAGGTACCTCTGAACTGATCATCAGCTGATCAGAAGACACGTTATCTTTCAAAGGACTCCCACAGTCTTCAGTCACTGTGGAAGAACAAACGCAGGCCCCGTTTCTTTGGAAAAAACGTCATGTTTTTTCATCAATCCCCATAGGATCCATGGGATTGAAGGGTATATTTACCTACATTGATCCCATCAAAAATCAACCATTCACGTTAGGTAAATATACCAACCAGTGGAACCCACGGGAATCCGTCACATGGGACTCCGAAAAAAAAAACTCGCAAAACCAAGACGCGACGTGGCAAATATGGCCAGAAGATTTCGCCACATGAATACACCTCAAGGTGGGTAGCGCGGCCGTCCCAAAGGTCCCACAAGTTGCCGGAAAAGGGAGGGAGGGAGGGAGGGGGTCAAAGGGGTCAATCTATGAAGAAACCGAAACGATATGATTCTACCTATGTAAAATGTTCCTGCCTTTAAAGGTAAGGTTTTTCTTGGTGAATTTGGGCACAAATTTGACACACAAATGGAAGATCCAGGTATGGCACCCACAATCTTCACCAAAAAAAATGCATGTCAGATTTGATGGGAGGAAGATCTGCGAGTCTTGAATAAATTCCCCCAAGTTACCAGTTGTGATTGGAATACCTTACAACTAAAAAAAAAACATCCTTTTCGAAACTTCAGATGGATTTTCATAGATGGTCGCTGATTATTTGGCTGTTTCATGAAGGCAGGAATCATCGTTATCAGAATCCAACCATTCTGGGGGGTCTCAGGATCGCTTCTCTTCCCATCCAAACGCCCAGAAAGGCACTTCTGGAACAAATCCTCCAAGGAATTTCTCGGACATACCTGGATACCTGTAATTTCAAAGCCAATCCAACAAGTTTCCATACAAGTTTGCTCCTAGTGGATTGATGTTTTTCTTTTTGTGACGGTTTTGATCTTTTAGTTGGAGGTCACTTAACCCCAGTGGCCGATGTCTTCCAATTTGTTTCTGCGGCCAAGCAACTTTGGTATCTGCAGATTCTCCGGCTACTTTGGAAAAAACCGGCTGTGTGTGCCACACCGGTTCCAATGGGTGTTGTGGGACCCACAACAGTGAAATGAAAGGTGGTTCGGTCACAAAAAAAGGTGGCCCCGGATCTCTCAATCACAGGCTCTTTGAGCCGAAAACAAGTCACGGAAATGAGAAGAAAGACAGTCACCAGGTTGGGTGCAAATCTCTTTAAATGGCAAGTGATGGCAAACATGTTGTTAGAAGAAAAAAGCCCTAGGCTTCAAGCTTACCAATATGCTGTTTGTTTCATATGAAAATATATCGCCATTGGATGTTATACCCTCCCTGTCACTAACATAACACCTGAAAATAGGGTTTCCCAAAACGAAACTAGTAACCATCCATTTTCAGGGGCTATGTTAGTTTTAGGAAGGGTAGTCTGTGCGGATTTGTGTACGTATTCAACAAGACAAAGAATGTCTGTTCACCAGGAATCGTCTTGAGGTTGACTCGCCCAATATGGCAAGAAAGTAACACGCAAGATTGATATATCGAACGAAACCAAGTGCTCCCTGTGCTATGAAACGCAGTTGCTTCGGGGAATGCTTGATACCACCAAAAAGAATAGTAATATCACATCGCAATCATCAAATTATCAAATACCACTGTATCTTGATATACATTATGTATGCCATGTAAATACATATATCATGCATTATCATGCTGTTTATGATTAGCATTTGATCACTACTCAGGGACAGGTTAGGTGATCTTGGGGGATTTTTTTCGGGCTCTAAATGGCACCCTTGATTCAGCCAAAGCAGCAAAGCATTCTCCCAGCTCTGTCGATCTCTTCCGCTTCATATCATCACCCCCCAAAAAAAGTCCAGATTTCCAGATTTGATTCAAAGCGGTCTTGTCATCTTTTTGCCATGAGAAACACCATGGGAAACACGGATACTACATTGTTGGTGGATTGATGTTTCCAAGTCTGTTGCAATTCAGGCAAACAATTCCTACATGTCCCTTCTTCAACATGTTCCAAAAAGTTGTTCGAAAAGGTATGAAGAGTTCAAACATGTCTCAGCTTTCCCAACTGGTGATTTTCGTTGAACATTTACAATTTTTCCCGTTACAATCCTCCCCATTTTTCTGGTGGGGATGACATTCATCCCAAACCCCCAAACCCGTGGGCTGTCAACAGCAGTGGCTGCCACCTCTGACAAGCGGAGACGATGGCACCAGACAGCGGAGCCAATGGATGCAGTAGCAAGGCAGCAGACCATAGGCTGACTGCGGCAAGGCCGTGTGATGTGGGCCCGGGGGTGATGGGTTAAAAATCAAGCCCCCAATAGTAGGGACTTACCATCCCTGGAACTAACAGTTCGCACCTGAACATAGGCCTTGCCAAAAGGAAAGGATCGTCTTCCAACCATCAAAAATGCAGGTGCTATGCTAGTTCCAGATGGGATGAACCATAACCAAGTATAAGGCGTTTGAACACAACTACACACATAACCAATGTGGTGATCCAACACTGGTGCGGAGCCATGGGAAAACTACCACAACTTGATTCCACTGGATTGACCACTGAAAGGGAACAGTGGCAGACTATCATCTTTGAAAAAAAGAGGAGGTAATATACCGAAAGTCATAGAAAATTATATACATCAAACTATTTGCATAAACTTTCAATGTTCAAATGTTCGAGGGGTCCAACAACCCCACCCCCGTGGGCATTTGTCTCAAGCTTCTGTCGGTGGCTTCCATAACTCTCCAGTTTCCCAACCTGCATCGAAGGCATCCAGTACCACATCATATGAAACAACGCCTAAGGCGTGACAAGGCGTGAACGGCGTTTGTTGCTACCTGGACTTGAAAACTTCCCCCAGACCGAGACCCCTCAATTAGCTGATTTTCATGAAGGAACTCCGAAATCGTATTTCTATTGTTGGGCTACCCCTAAAGGGGTATGATCCGATGGTCGGTTGGAATTTTCTGACTTGATAACCTGGATATTGATGGACCATGTGTTTTTATTTGAAACAGTTCAATAAGTTGGGATGATTTTTTCCAACAAAAAGTCCGGAATTGGGGGGATATTGACCTTTTTACCACATCCGATATGAGTAAATTCATAAGCTTTTGGCCGATTCATGAGGCCAACTTGGAGGTTGTCTACTTGGAATCCTAGACGATTCCAGCTTCATTTCTGTGATTTCTTGTTTAGTGTCCAGGCTGTTGATGATACCCTACAGGGGACTACCATATCCCACCTGGGGAAAGGAAAATCATCTTCAGAAGTGAATTTTGACGGGATATGTTAGTTCCCAAGAGGATATGTTTTTACTTTGGGATACATTTGGTTTGAAAATTTCAACATTTTGGGGTGATGATTCGAACTCATCTTCTAGTTGGGGGGTTGAACCAACCGATCTGAAAAATATGCTCGTCAAATTGGATCATTTCCCCAGGTAGAGGTGAAAATTGAAAATATTTGAAACCACCATCCAGTCTTCTATCCACCAAACACTTGGCTTCCCGAAAAAAACTCGGGAAAAAAACAAATCGACTTTTACGCCAATTGTGAAACTACTAAGGTGCCTCACCAAAAATGAGGCCGAAGAAATGAGCCAAACAACAAAAAAATGTGAGCAAAACCAAGGTGGAAGGTTCCTTTCCCTTGGGGTATTGGAAGATTGATATCTGAGATCTGGATATGTTGGAGCCGTTTTAGCAGTTGATGGGGGGCAACTAACGTTATAGCAAAAGCTGAACCAACATCTGGATACTTGAAGAGTAGAACATACAAGTCAGGAATCCCACGGTGGGATAGTGATTCGTGTATCTCCTCAACAAAAACTCTCACAAAGTATCTCCTCAACAAAATCAACACGTTTAAATGTCAATGAAATACCAACTTGGACTGTCTTCGTTTTTTCTAGCACTTGTGTTTGCAAATTATGATTTCACTCACAATTTTCCGGAGGTCCCTTTTCCTCAGGTTATTGCCACGGCACAGGGTTCTAGTCTCAAACGTTGGAAGGCCTTCAGAAGCATCATTGCCACAGGCCAACGTCGAGCCTGTCATAGATAACCAGGTAACGACTGGAGAGAACAACAAATTCATCCGGTGAAACGGTGCAGAGACTTTGAAACGCATGGAAACCTTGTAAAATCTTGTAAATCATGGGATACACCCACCGAAAACTAACATGGAACCTGAATCGGATGGCTTCCAAAATGAATCTCCTTTTCCAGGAGTCCATTTTCAGGTTCCATGTTAGTCTTCCGGGGAGTAAACTTGACCATCATCCCAACTGGTACAGAATTCTGTCCATCCACCATATTTTTAGTGCAGTGGCTTCAGTGTGTTGAATTGTCAGGCAGTGAAGAAAAACTATGCCCCTCAAATTAAATATCCCGATCATCTTTCTGTGGGTTTAGGAGTGAAAAAAAAACGTTGAAAAGAACTAACATGTTTCAAAGAAGCAGCTGGTAATTCTAGACCAACAAACAGCTAAGAGCGACCAGTACCAAGAACCGACATGAAACCAAAGGCCTGTTGTGGGCCCTGCTTGTTATGGTGGTAAACGACGTTCCTTGAACATGTTGGAAGTTGCTAAGCAGTCTGAAAACATATGTTGGCTTTGGTATGGTAGAGGATGGTCATCTCCGCTTCAGATTATATCATACTCTTCATGGCTGCCATCTTGCACCAGAGCACCCACTCAATCACCAAGCCAGCCTTCGCAATGGCCCGCAAAGCAGCGTGCAAACCTGACACAAAAAATGGGTGCACCTCTAGTCCCCCACATCTTCAGGCACTTCAACTGGAGGTACTCACCTATCTAAGCAGTATGTAAGCTCTCAGAGAATCCACACACCCAAAATGGTTCAGAAGGCTCTGTGCCAAAGGAAACCAGAGCATACCATGAGTCGACCAACTTTCTCACCAGAACCCCGTGACCTACTCCATGCAACGGAGGCTTCCAGAGCCGAACTTTGGCCAAGAATCGCAGAAAATGATGAAAAAATACCAATCCCTCCCAAGGTCCGAGTCTCCTAACAACAAAGTAAGTACCCAGTACGAAAAGGGGTCATGCAAACCACTGCACCATCATGAACTGGAAGGGTGGTATGGAAGGGGCTGCGTTTCGTGATGGAACATGTCACCGCCTGTACGGTGTAGCCCCTAAATTATACCAAGCGCCCCTGAAGTTCTGAAAGATAATACGTAATCAATTTTATCACCCTCACTTCCATCTATCACAAAATTTCAGCCTAACAAAAAAAACATATCTTCCCTTGTATAAACAGCACATCATTACTTGAAGACATCTCAAAGCCATCAATTCATCCAAGCCACGGAAATGAAATATCCCAGTCTCTCATTATGGTGATTCCATGGTGGCTGTTTTTTTTTTGGAAAAAAAAATCCAATGAAGGGAAAATGACTCTTAGTAATGACACCTTTAAAAAAAAGCCCTGAGTTTTTTTTCCTTAACTTTGGTAAAACAGCTAACCGTAACCGAACCAAAAACTTCCCGCGAATCCATCAGAAAATTCCTGCACCACACATCTCCACCACACATCTCCACCGTGGCCTGGTCGAGATGGAAAGCTCAAGCATTGCAGTGCCACTTCCCAATGTCCCATGGAGGCCAACGAGCTCAACAGTGCCAACTCTCTGAGCTCATCGGCGCCTTCCGTCGAAGAAGGGCCCGGGGTGCCAGCCAGCAACCCCCCCAGGGGGGGTTAAGGATGGCCACCTTCGGAGCTTTAGGGAGTTGTATATTGATATGATCTAGGTGGTGGGTTTTTTTTCCCACCCATCTGAAAAATATGCGCAAGTCAAATTGGATCATGAAACCCCAAGTATATGGATTGGCCAGCATCCCAAGTCAGTTTGAGACCCTCTTTTTGCGACAAATTCTGATAGCTTGTTTCAAGTCAACTTTAACATCTGTGTGATATTACATCTCAAGTTTCTCAGTTTGTCATTCTCATCATCACAACTATCGATACAATGATAAAAATACTTTTGCAGCATCAATAATATGCAAGACAAGGTGACTTTAAAGAATCATTCAGCACAACCACCTAATTACAATTTCAACATTTCTTGCGATATGCTGTATATAAGGTCCACATTCAGTGGAATTACATATCTATAGATAAGCTCCACATTTCTCAACCATATATTCTAAAAATCCCCATAAAATGATAGACCTCACGAACCTCCACCGAGGTCCCATGTCATGGAGATCACCTCACCTGGCATATGCAGTAAGGCCAAGGCTAGGCGCCACTTCTTCACAGAACCCACCGCGCCAATGGCCTCATCGTTACTTGGAAAACGACGTTGTGGGGAATGATGATGTTTTTGCAGGAAAATCCCAGGATGGCAGCCGAAATTTTCAACTGGAATAGCGCAGCTACCTACCATTTACCATTCACTTTGTGGCCAAAATGTTCGGTGAATATTCCATACATTATATGAAGGAGCTTCTGGGGATGGCAAGTGAAACCTCATTTTTGCCAGGTGGAAATGCAGAGGATGGAAGTAATATTGGCCTTGGGAGAATACAGGCAATTCGAAATGGCGTCTTAAGTCTTGTAAGGTGTTGATGTATGAGTTCAAACGGGGTTGCACCGCCATCTCATGGGATTATAGAATGATAAGAAATTCGGAAAATGGGATGATAGGATGAAAGGATGATAAAATGATGGGATGGGATGATAGGATAATGGAATGAAAGGGTGGTGTAATGATAGGATGATAGGATGGCTGGGATGATACTTTCAGGAGGTTGTGCTACGATATAGCCTCAATTAGATTTCCGTCTTTTCGTTGAGACTCCAAACCCAGCAACCACAACGTCCTACCAAGACACATCCGCTGTGACATTGTCGGACTCGAGCATGTTGTGCTGTAATGCTTGGGGCCATTGAGAGGCCTGGAAACCCCAAAGCCACGTTAGGGGAATTACAACTCTTGGCTGGTTCATTGAGGGTTTGATTCATGCCGTTATGCTGGGGTACCAGGATTATACAATCAAAAAAAATGGCTGGATGCAATTGAACAGCGTTCAGGACTCAAAACCCTCGTGACATTCCGAGTAGACTAGTTGCTTCATAGGGATCAGGGATCCTTATATAATGACTTATTGATGTATAGGCGGTACAATGTCCCCGATATAAAAACAACAAGTTTTTTGTAATAACTGCTCATTTCTTGTACAGCACTGAACATACTCCGTTGAGGAAAGCTTTGAACTGTGGCTTTGACGTTGGTAAAGAATGGCTTTCAATGGGGGATTTCATTGGTTCAAGTCCATACCAAAACGTAGAGTCTCACCCGCCTTCCGTTGTACATGTAATGCGCAAGGATGTTTTTCAAAGAAAAAAGGCCAGTTGTTTGAGTAAACTCACCCTGCTTTTGAGTAAACTCACCCTGCTTTTGAGTCCTTGCAACATATGACAACAACTCATGAAATTGTCATCCAACGGTAACCGTATTCCACCGGATCGCCTCGCCACATCCCATGATGACCATATTTCGGCACATGTCGTTTTTTTGCACCTGGCAAAAGCTGAAAACCAGCGGGGTTCGGATGGGGGGGTGAAAACTTAACATACCAAGGGTGAATTTGAAAAAAAAACATCCGGCCTTTCAATTGCTGAAATTTCATCATGAAACTTCCAGTCCGTTGTTTCCAACTTCGTTTTTTCAACCTTTTAGAGTTTTAGGCATCCAGGATGCCAGGTTATAAGCAATGTTTGGGGGGATCAAGCTTCAAAAAAGTCATGACCCGGTTGACTTTGAAGCTATTTTTGGGCTCTAAAAGCGCTTTTTTCAAAAACACCAAAAACAAAAACATCACTTCAGAAAACTCTGCAAATTTCCAACATGTCACCAGCTCCCAACTTTAAAGATACAGGCCTAAGTTTCTTTTTCTCCTGAAAAAATCCTTACCTTAAAGAAAAAGGCGAAAAAATGTTGCAAACAAAAAAAAAACATCAACTTTCTGGAGGATTCCCATCCCCGTCACCCAGGGGCGCCATGCCAAAGTCCCTGGCTGAAGTGAAAATTTCGGTAGCAGCTACCCAGCGTCCATCCAAAGACAACGACCGGCAAGTAGAGCTGCAAGTGATTTCCTGTGGAGGGTCTGTGGCTTAGGGTTGAGGTAGCAAAACCCCATCTGCTGAAGGGATTTGGACAAATGATTTGGGGCAAAACAACGGAAAAGCCGACAAAAAGTTGAAGGCTCTTGGAATAAAGAACCATGAAGCCTCCAAACTAGAAGAGCACGTGTCTTATCGTTTCCACAAAAGTTCCATGAATCCTCAAGGCCTTGAGTGATCAAACAAAAATCAGGATAGAAAAGAATTCACTGGAAATTCCCGTTTTTTGCTTTCATTAAAAAAAACATCCAGCTCGATATCTTTCAGATGGGTCCACGAATCTTGAGGATGCCTTCAACCTCACAGCCGAGCATCATTAGGTTGAAGCTGCAATTGGGGCATCTCCTGTGAAGCGAAACGATACAGTTGAAGCGATGATTCAGAAATTCTCCAATCACCACCTGGGGTGTTAAATAAAAAAAACACTACCAAATTGTGTAATAAATTTTACGATCTGTAGCTTGAATATAGCCGGATTTCTGAACCATCAACAGCCAGGTAGATACATTTCATCAATGGTTTTTTCGTGCAAATGGTTCTGTCTCCAAATTCGGGACCCACTAGAAATGGTAGTTTCCCGTTTCCTCAACTCATCTCTATGGGTTTCAATTGGGGATATGATTTACGATTGATTATGATTACCCACACCATCCATGGGACTGTTTACTTACATTAATGATTGATGTTTATGGTAAATGTAGGTAAATATACCATACATGGATGGTATGTGTTATAAGTTATATAGCCCTCTTGAACTACCTTTGGTAGATAACACACTCCCTTCAAAACTAACAGCATCGTCCAGCGGTTCAATTAAAAAAGATAGACAAACATAATATGCATCTTCAGTAATCTTCCACCCCCCGGCGAGGTGCTTGCCCTTTCCATGGCATGTTTTCCCACCATTTCTAGTCACCTTTTCCGAAATGTGGAATTCTTTTGCCTAAATCATCAGGTCTTGGCAACGTCCCCCCGTTCTAGCAACAAAAGCTTTTTTGATGCAAACATCAGCGAAAATCACAAAGAAATCAAAGGATTTGGTTAAGGCAAAGTGTCACAAGAAGCTGGAACGTCAAGGATGCCAAAAAAAACATCAACCACCAAGAAGAAATCAAGTCCTATGGCGAAAGGTTTATTCTCAACATGTTTGAGGTTGCATAGAAGAGATGGAAAAGACTTTGGCCAATGGAAAACTCTGCATTCTTCTCACCAACCATGAAATTTGATGGACATCCTTGGAAAACTAAGTTTTTGGTCAGATCCGTTTTGTCGCTTCATCTACAACAACAACAACAACAACAACAACAACAACAACAACAACAACAACAACAACAATATCAACAACAACAACCACCACCACCATGATTCACCGGTTCGTTTCCCGTAACCTCGGTGGATTTACAAAAACCAACCGCCGCAAAAGCGGCAAATCTTGCCTCCCAAAGTCCCAAAGCTTGACGCCACTGGCCAACCACTGCGGAAACCGCGGCGGAGTGGCGACGTACACTGGGCGGCAACCTCCGGAAGGCCGACAGGAGAAAAGGGGCGTCACGAAAAAACATGGGCCCCACCAACCTGTAGATGCAGATGATTTGTATATCTGGTGGAAATCCAAAAATAGGGGTGGGTAAAACCCCCAAAATGGATGGTTTATAGTGGAAAACCCTATTAAAATGGATGATTTGGGGGCACCATTATTTTTGGAAACACCCGGATTATTTGTATACCCTGTGTTTGTTTTTGTTTCTCTTGGTGGGGGTAACGTTTACTAACTACAAAGTGACTTTGGGTCATCATCGGGTCTAATGAGGTCACACCCTTGGGGTCAATGGCGCCTTGCCATGGCACTCTGCAAAAGCAGTTGTAGTGAGCTACACCATCGTTGAGCCTGGGAAGAGTCGGTGAGTTTCTCCTCGTTTGCTGAGAAAAAAAGGAACAACTCCCCGGGGGGGAACGTCACGGTTTTTTTTTCACCATGTTTTGAAGCACGCACCTGTTTTTTTTGATTAAGAAATTAGGGGTCCTTAAATCATGAAGAATCACAAGTTAAAAACTTCTGTTTCCAAATGAAATATATCATATATATCTGAAACTCATTTCAAGACATCCATTTGGCTGACTATCCCTAACTTTGAGGGACCCATCATTTCCAATGGAAAATCTTGCCGGTTCGGTTATAAGCTCCAATGTGGTCATCGAAAAACTGGGAAACTGCCAAGAAAACACCATGACTTTAATACGCTTGATGGTTCAGAAATCCGGTAAACTCACCAGTTGAGGTTGGTATAGTTTATTAAACCGTTATTTACAGGGTTTTGGGATACATCCCAGGTGGTTTGCCAGATTTCTGAACCATCAACAGTAGGAAATCCATCAAAACGGTTGGGGCATTGTGAATGGAAATCCATCAGTCTTTTCGATGATGCAGAAATTGAAAAAATCGTTGCTCGGTTTGGTTTTTTTGCCCGATGTCTTCAACAATCCTTATGCCAGGGCACCACTCTACCAAACACCGTCAGCATGGTGTTGGTCACCACCGGACCTCCAAAAGTTTTTAGGGACCCTGCTGGGATGGGGACACATCCCAGTGAACGAGCCAAACAGAAGACGTTTTCCCCGCTTGCGTTTAAAAAGAACTACCTATAGCACCCGGAGAACTCCAGAAGTTTTGTAGTTTTAATTTTGGTGTTTTTTGAGAGTATGTGTAAGGATGCGTGTATATATATATATACGTATAAATTAAGTATGAAATTATATCTAAATCTACTCAAAAATTGGGATATGGTGTGTATTTCTTGATAAGGGACGGGTTGTCATATCCCTACCTTTCACACGAAGTTCACCATCGGAATGATTGAAAACCCAAGTTAAACTATCCATAATACGTTGGTAGACAAACTCCGGGGAACCAATGTAACAAGATAAATTTCCCGCAAACCAAGCAAGGTTGACAAGACATCCAACTGGTGGCCATTCTGACGCTCTCCACTAACGGTCATACATTTGGAAATGGCTAAATTCGTCGTTCATGCACTATAGTTTGTGCAATTTCAACGTTTCAGACAGCTTAAGCATTGCTTAAGCTATCTATCACTGGTTCGATCACAAACTCACTTTTCTCGGATTCATCCACTGCCAGCGATGGCAATGGTGAAGATTCATCTGTGACAAAGGAAGAAAACTAAAAATGGAGAGGTGATCTTGACCGGCATGGTGGCTATGCAATATTTCCATGGCCTCTATCCATCTCATGTAGCTGAAGAGCCATCGGCCATTCCTCCTCCTAACGAAACCGCTCCAATTTTTGGCACAAAAACACGAAAAAAAACAGGGTTTGCTAGATGAATGTCCAATTCATGTCAACATCATGTGCAACGATATGGTTGACTACCAAAATAAGGCGAACGCTCGTTATATACTTTGGTTATCGTTGGTTCATTAAATTTAAAAAACACGTCATCTATTTGGCTGAATGGCTCATAGTTCACCCAACCTGGGTGTCAATGAAATCCCCCACATCAGGTGTCAATAGAATTCAGCCAAATAAATGTCCCCTCTTTTTGAACAGCCATTGAAAAAAAAATGTGTAAAACCCCATCATCTTCAGCTCCTGGATTTATCTGTAAAGCGGCTAACTGCTTCCCTTGTTGGCATAAAAGTAAGGAGCGCAATCTGTTTCAACTCATCTCAGATTGCATGATTGGGAGTATCTGTCTCAACACTTTCTGAAAACCTCATCTATCCCTTGACGTCAAAAAAATCACCCAAGCACCCATTTTTTCCAGCAAAATCTCTAAAAAAAGATTTTTGATGTCTTATGGGTTTGGTGCTTTATATCTTCCTAAACCTCGAATGTGCTACCTTCCCAGACTTGAGACCAAGCATATGCCCCATTTGAGTCATGACGTCCGGGAGTATTGTTGGGTTTTTCATTTCGAATCCACTGCTGGTTGATTTCCACAGATCTGCAGAAATCCCCGCTTTACCCAATAGGAAAGGCATCTACAAATGGTGGATAATCACCAACCTCACCCTCAAAAGATGCTGAAATAACTGGGCGAACATTCCCTCAACGTCAAGATGAATGAATAAATCAACCCTCCCCTATTAGACCTTCACAAGTTCGTTGTACCATTTCGACCCTTGATAGTGGCATTATTACCTTCAAATTTATTCGTTGCGAGATTCGGTTCTGAAAAACTCGAACAGTTGAACTCGTTGAAATCTTAGGAGATCGGCGGTCATATTCCCATCCATCCCATATCATATTCCCCATCCAATTTCATGGCTGGAAAGACTGATAGGATGTTTTCCAAAAGACCCATCGTTGTTGTTTCCGGGGTAAATATTCCAACTTCCACCTGAAAAGAAGTGATGCAGCTGCTAGCTGTAAAGCTATCCATCAAGAGCCTCCAGTTCCGGTGGTGGATCCATGATGGGATGATGCTGTTTTGGAAGCAAAATAGAAATTGGGTTCACCTGTCAAGTAACAATCACCCGCAGCAGGATTATGATAACATTTTTAGGGGAGCCCGAAACTAAAACATTTATTTGCCACTGGAAATCCTGGGGGGGTAGATCCACAACAATGGGCCCAAATGCGGCTGTTCCTTGACTGTTTGCCTTTTAAAAACACAGTCGTATTTAAATGTCTTTCATCTTTCGAGTTGAGATTCATCTTCACGTCCCTCTGAGTGACTGTGCAGAAAATGACATATGACATATGGTAACTTCGAACATTTAGTTACAACTTCAATCTTTTTTAGAACATGAAAATAAAAATTGTATCATTTTCCGGCGAGTCGTGGAAACTCCGGCGCATCAAATATAATTCCCCCCAGCTTCGCTGAGTTCAACATTGGTTGGTCGGTGTCAACTCTTTACCGGAAAGGACAGGATTTGAGGGCTCAAATGAACTCCCCTGCTTTTAAAAGTGGGCAAAACCTGCGGGAAAAAACATCATTTTGAAAGGAAAACTCTTGAATTCCTCGTTTCCCTTAGATAATCTTTATATATCTGAATCTAATAGCTTTATTCAACGCAAAAGTTAATATTAACATACTGTTGATGGTTCAGAACTCTGGCGTTCACCAGTTGAGGTTGGTAGTTTATTGCATTATTTACAGGGTTTGGGGATACATTCCAGGTGGTTGTTTGGGATTTCTGAACCATCAACAAGAATGTCATTTAACCAACCCACAAAGACCACAATCCTTAAAACCACCAACCCTTCCATTGGCTCGCCCGGCCTTCGATGAGACATCACCTCGTTGAATGTTTCCAAGTCTCAAAAAAACAAATGGTGGGAATTTCAAATCAACCACCCGTCAATCCGTCAATCTATCATTTTATTCGCTATCCTATTGTTGTCCTCATTGTCATTGTCATCGTCATCGTCATCATCATCATCATCATCATCATCATCATCATCATCATCATCATCATCATCATCATCATCATCATCATCATCATCATGATGGTCATCGTCATCGTCATCGTCATCATCATCATCATCATCATCATCATCATCATCATCATCATCATCATCATCATCATCATCATGATGGTCATCGTCATCGTCATCGTCATCATCATCATCATCATCATCATCATCATCATCATCGTCATCGTCATCGTCATCGTCATCATCGTCATCGTCATCGTCATCGTCGTCATCGTCATCGTCATCGTCATCGTCATCATCTCATGTCAGAGATAGTGATACTTATGTTTTCTTTTCAAAACTCCTCCCAAAATGCAAGAAATCCTGTCAATTACGTCGGCATGGTGCTCTGCCAACCCTTGTCAGGTTCCCCTCCTGTCAATTGTCATCTTCCAACTTCCAAGCCGCTCTTTTGAGAATGCCATTTGACAATAGAACGTCATTTACACAATATTTACACTAAGATGAGGTCACCAACAGCCTTTGATTTTTTTGCTAGTGCTATCTTAGCTACCTAACTTTCCAAGGATGAACAATTCCTAGCCACCCCAAAACCATTTGACTGCCAACCATCAAAAACCCAACCAGTTTTTGGTCAACGCATCCCCCAACAATGCGTAGCCTCAAACAGCTGGCAGGTCAAGGACCAACGTTTCGCTGTTGCTACAGCACCTATTGGGATCACAAGTAAGCGAGCTGAGAAGCTGCGCCGTCCCATCCCTTTTGGTTGTGCTCGTCTGTGTGCGTGTTTTTTTGGGGGGGAATTTTTGGAGTCCTACTCCGGCGTTCACCAGTTGAGGTTGGTAGTGATTTTCCATTATTCACAGGGTTTTTTGACCATCCTTGGTGGTTGTTTGGGATTTCTGAACCATCAACAGTATGTGTCGTAAAATACATTGGGCTGTTCCCCCCACACAGGATTCCAGTAACAAATGAAGGTTTAGTTTGGGATGCTGGGATTCCCGAGCCGATCCTGGTGGTGACGATTACATCCTGGGTGGGGGGTGAACCCAATAAATACATCCCTTCTGGATCATTGTTAGTATAGTTTGTTGCTCTTAGTTTATAGCTGCTAATAAGTATCACTGTGACTGTATCCTATCAGTAGATTTGTATCTAGTCAGTCAGTAGTAGTAGTAGTAGTAGTAGCAGTAGTAGTAGTAGCAGTAGCAGTAGCAGTAGCAGTAGTAGGAGTGGGAGTGGGAGTGGGAGTAGGAGTAGGAGTAGGAGTAGGAGGAGGAGCAGGAGCAGCAGCAACAGCAGCAGCAGTAGTCATTTTGTGTCCAGCAATAAAAGCCGACTCCAAAATGGGGTGTGTCTCAAAATTTGAAGCACTACTCTTTGGACAATTTCCTACCATACAATCTCGCCAGCGGATTTTGAGGAGCCACCACCTTCCCCCCTTGTGCATCTTCATCCCAAGCGGCTAAGAATCGAATTGAAGCCTGAGAACTGGCAGTGATGGTCCAAAACAATTCATGACACGTCCGGGTAAATTATGTTTGGAGAAATTTGGAATATATACTGGGTAGTTTCAACTTTCAACCCATCTGAAACAAAATTAGTCAAATCAGTTGAGAACAACTTGTATCCAAATAGAAGTATAAAAGAAAAAAACATGCTCGGAGTTTTGCAAAAAACCAGGGTTAATGGTTCAAATTGACCAGTAATTGAACAAAATTTACAATCAACCAGTGATTCAAATGGCGGCTGACAACTGGTTTTCGCATACTTCACAAACTTGAAAGTGGAAGTTCCAAGCGAGACAGACACCGTTGGGTTGGTTTCAACAACCCTCGGGAATTTCAGCAATTTGCACGTTAAAAGATTGTAAAGGCCCACCATCTGTAGATGAGTTTGTTTGTCCCTTGGAGATGGCAAAATTTTGTTCATTGGAGATGGCCTGCGGCCTCAAAACTCAAACCTCAATGGACCCCCCTGAAACCCTGAGGCCTTGGATACAAGCACCCCTTTTTTATAACCCCCAAAAAATAGAAGGTATATCTCACCCCTGAAAACTCACATAGCCGAAAAAAAACCTAAAAAAGGGATTGAACTTCAGTAGGAAATACATCTTCCAAGCGTTGATTTTCAGGGGCTTGTTGTAGTTTTGCAGGGGGAAATTATACATCTCCATATCACCCGAAACTTCAATTATCATCAGGGAGATTTGAAAGTGACACCCGACGGTCGGATTTTCACGGCGAGGTTGGAACCTACAACAAATCACCCATGAAAAAGAAAGGAAAATGATCTCTAGTTGGTGGTTTCAACCCATTTGAAAAATATTAGTCAAATTGGATCATCTCCCCAGGCAGGGATGAAAAAAAAATATTTGAAACGACCACCTAGAACCAAACCTCTAGGGAATGAAATGTGGACCCGCCCTTCATCTGAAAGGGTTTTTTACACCTTTAGTCACGGGTTTTTTCACCGACAATAGCGACTCCAGGACCAGGCGTTGCGCCAAGTGACACACGGTGTTGGGTGGTGTGACCATTTGACCTCGACGAGCAGAAAAAAAAAATCCCATGGAAGTTCTCCTAGAAAGACAGAAATGGGGAGGTCATCTTCATTTTTTCATAGTTGAGGCATATAAGTAGCTGTTGTAATGTCTAACAAAGTTGAAAATCAATAAAAATTGGAAGAATGACGAAGGAGATATCAATTATAAGGTTTACAATCGCTTGCAACTTGTGGGATTTGTGTTGATTTGATAAGCTTTACATTTGGATTTTCTTATCAAGTACAGCAGACATGACTGCAGCACCACTTGAAATGTTGACACCCTAATAGGAACCTATCAAGACAGCCATACTTGAATGTTAGGACCACAAGATCTGACATCTGACAACGTTGCCAAGTGGCGCAAGACAACGAAGGTCAATTGCCAATGTTCTTTGCAACCAGTGAAGATGTTGGTGAAACCTCATGACGGCAAGGCGGGAACTGGACATGGATACCCGACATGGATAGCCATATTTGAAAGGAGATACATTTTTTAAAAACAATCATGTTTGGTATCTATGTTAGATTTCGGGGCGGTAAGCAAAACAAGGGGATGAGTTTGGCAGTTGTCTAGCATGCACTGTGACAGCATCCACGGGCCTTACTGGGCCAATTGCCAAGGCAAAAAATTCCACCAATTCACCGGGTTCCCTGGAAACTTGTGACTAGGAGTTGAAAGATGGAAACCACATCTTTGGGAGTGTTGCTTCAATATTGTACAAGGACCCAAATGCAAGTTTCACCTGATCATATCCCTCAAGATTCTGCTAGTGACATTCTCATTCTTATCAGCGTCACTAGCTATCATAGGACAGCTGGACAACGATTTCATACAACATCTATCTTTCTCCATCTCTTGGAGTATACTACCCAGTATTCCACCAGAAGGTTTTGTAAGAATTTATGTTGCTTTATCGTGATATTTCGTAATTATCCCGATAAGGCAAGCAGGGATGGAACCCCTTAAGTTTCAACATCTTGAAATAATCCTTCTTCCAGCCAACTATCAATTAGTTTACTGAAGTGTATCATCTTATGTAACCAACAAGTCAAGTTGATGACTCACAAAAATCACTTCTCCCAAGAATTCCAAGTCATCCCCCTCATCTCGAAAAAAATCCCCAGGGCGTCGAGACTATATTCATCAACCGCGAGCTCTTTGGCACGCATCCGACCTGCCGGAAGCGGCGCAGGTAAAATCCGATGATTCAAACTGCAGCAGCTTTACCAACCGCTGGTTTTGACAAAAATTTTCTTCGGTTGATGTTGGTGTGTGTTTTTTTGCTGTAGATCAGGATTTTTCTAATTGAAACTGACTCCCAAACAAAAAAACGACTCTGAGTTTTGTCATTGCACAATTGATGGAAACTGGGTGCATTCCCAGTTTCCACCTCACCAAACCTTTTAAGCTAAGCTTAAATAGCTCTACTATCCATGGTGGATATCTACCCATAAAACACCCTCCATATTTGGTGGTCTTAAAGTGCATAGCCAGCTGAAATACTACTATTCATATCACCTGCACCAGTTGATATGGAGGAAAAAAATCATCAATTTAACGGAAGTTCTTTTCAGAGATCTTAATTGGTTGGGATTTCTAAACCATCAACAATATCAATATGAGCATCCTAACCTGCCCCCCCAGCTTCATAACGTGAAGGAACAATGAGAGTTAAGATTACCATGATTTGATAGACCAAATCTCCGAAATATAGCAGATTGACAATCCAATCAAATAAGGCGCCTTACACTTCCTTCCATAATCATGGAAGTCAAAAATGGGTCCCTCCCAATAGTTGCCTTTCAAATATGGCCATTTTCCACTGAACCATAAATAATGGGAGAAAGAGTAATTCCCTGATTGGGTTCCCAAAGTATCCTTACAATTTGCCACTAAAAGATTCTCCATCCCTGCCGCGCTGCCGGATGCCACGCCAAGGAGCCCAAAAGGTTGAGGGCAGAGTTCCATCGATCGCCAATGGCCTCATCTGATATTCAAATGGTGAGATATGGGTGTTTCCTTAAAGGGTGGTACCCCCAATCTCCACCCCAAAATGATCATTTTTAGTAGGAAATGATCATGGTTGTTGGGGAAACCCACCATTTTAGGAAAACCCCCATTTTTGTTAATGTTTGGATTTTTGTTGTGTGAAATTACAATCAAATGGAAAATCAGATTTGATGGGCCCCAAAATTCAAACTAAATCCTTCACCCAAAATGGGTGAATCTTCAGATACTGAAAGCCTGGCTGAGGGGCCCAGGGCCCAAGGGGCTGTAGACCCGAAGATAATCTTATTGAAAAATCTTACAATGGACTGCTAAAGATTCAAAGTTTTTTTCCTATTTGATCCTATTACTGTAGAAATCTTAGGGGATTTTGAGATTTTTGGGTCCCTAAATTCACAACATAGCGGTTGTCAACCACACTCATCGAAGGGCCCCATATCCAAAACTTAAATCACCAAGCATTTCAGGTACCCAAAATGGAGGTCCTCACTTATGTAGGCGGCAGCTGTACGGCTTATGTAAGGGAGTTTCCCCACCCCCCAAAAATAGCAATATAATAAGGTTCAGGAAACCCCTCCATTTTGCGGGTACCTACAAACATGTTTAGTGATTAAAGGCTTCCGACCTTCAAGGCTGTGTTGTAGTGAAGTAAGTTTGCTTCCAACCTGGCCAAAGTGGTGAGCATCGTTGGTTGGTATGATGATATTTCTTGGGTGGAAGATGATACGGTTGATGGTTCAGAAATCCTGGGAACAACCACCTGGGATGTATCCCAAAACCCGGTAAATACAGGGATAAACTATCAACCTCAACTGGTGAACGCCGTATTTCTGAACCATCAACAGTAGTATGCGTGGTGGTCTTTTTTGAGTTTTTCTTAGATGGTATTCGTTGGGTATACACAGTATCTTTTTTGATACTATTTTTTGGGTATATGTGATGGCTTTTGGTGGGTGTATTTGTTGAGTGTATTAGCTGTACCGGTATGAAACATAATGCAATCCAGTGGTGAAGAGTGAAGATGGATAAGAAACCCTTGCAAGCATGAACAGATTGCTACTGGTTGTCGAGACCTTCAAGGAATTTACTAACCATAGGGTAAGTGTTTCACTGCTATCAGTTGCTACATGTGGATCACCAAATGGATGTTTCTGAAAATGGTGATACCCTCAAATCAGCCATTTTAATAGGGTGTTCCATTATAAACCATCCATTTTGAGGTACCCCTATTTTTGGATTTCCACCCAAATGGTAAGGTGGTCATGATGTGGGGCTTGCAGAGTTCATCGATCCCTACATCATCCTACCGGTTTCCTGTGGGGGAGATTTGTTTCAGGGGAAGGTCTTGGATTTTATAGGCAAGTACAACAAAAGTTTAACAAAAGAAACCGCTCCTTCCTAGACTACTTGCATCATCTTTTCTTGGGGGATTTGAAATGAACTGAAGAATTAAGACGGGAACTATACGATACGGACGTATATCTATTTAAGGCCTTTCCGAAAAGTGCTTGTCACTTTTCGGAAAACTGCTACCACGAACGATTTGTGTATCAGCTTCGTTATCCTTCAAAAGTGCCTGATGAAAAGAAACAAGAATATACGTACTTAGTACACTCCCTGAAACTAACATAGCCCCTGAAAATTGGTCTTCCCCCAAAAGGAAATGAATCTTAAAAAAACCATCAATTTTCAGGAGCGAGCTGTCAGTTTCAGGGAGGGTAACCTGCTACTCTTCTTTATCAACAATTGGAACATGATTCGAGACCGAGGTTAACAGGGCCACACCTAAAAAGGTTTCTCAAAGAAACAGCACCAAGCTGGACCAACCCAACAAAAAATCGCCTTGCCAAAGTCATCCTCTCTAAAATCTCTTCTGCCACTTCCTTGATGACGAAAGTAAAGGGGCCATGAAGCGTGCAAGATGTTCTGTAATATGCTGATTTAGGTGACACGGGGGTGGAACTATTGAACCCCTCAAAGTGATCGAAAATGACTTGGGAACTAACTAGAAAAATGAAGGACCGGGTACAACAATTTTTCAAGTTCAGATCATTTCGTTTTGAACACGGGAAACCACTGCTATAAACAGGCTGTTATGGCTATATAAAGGTGCCTGTATTTCGTGGAAACCAATAAAGCCAATATGCGGCTCTCAACCCCAACATAGGAAGTGACACAAACCCTCAAATGGGGTCGCACCAAACATCTCCCAGAAGCCTTTTGGTCTATGGATGATTATGTACAAAGGAAAATATACACCCCGGAAGTTTCACCAAAACAAGATGGGCCTTTCAACTCCTGTAACTCCTGTCCGGTTACAGTGATCACGAGGATTATCACAGCGTTAGACAAAGGAAAGTTATGGAAAGCATACAACTGCAACCTTCCTTTCTCATAGGAAGGATTCAACCATGCATCAGAACGCATGACATGAAACACGCCACGCTTCAACATGCTGCCGAGCGACTGAAAGACCACACCTAGTGCAAAAAAAATGTCGCTCCGACATGGAATTGGTGCTTAAATTCTGCGCCTTACAACTCGTACAGATGTCCTAATACTTTGGATAAAGGCTTGGGATAAAGCCTGAATCACTAGACTATAGAAACGGAAATTGCCTTACAACTCATAGATGTCCATAGTTCGCATAGACTTGCCATCTTCATTATTCATCATGTACAGATCCAGGACAAGACCATAGACAGGATATACACCTACAGATCTTGCAGCGCTCAATGAATAAATCAAAGTCATTTTGACAGACTTCCCCGCCAAAAAAAAACATCTTTTGGATGGGGTCCTGTAAGGTTGCATTGTTATGCAATATCTTCTCATTCAACAAAACAAATGAAGCCACCATTGAATTAAAAAAAAAGAAAACTCTCCCCTCTCAACACAAAGTATTTAGGAAATGCCGAGCTTTCATGGGCGATTTTCAAATCCAAGTGATTTAGTCTAAGTCACTTGAAACTTTCAGAGGCATCTGTGAAGGCCTTGCAAGATGTGTGCCTTGCTATGTTAGGACTTGTGATGATGAACCACCCTGCAAAAAAAACAAAAACGTTCTACTCCGTGTTTGACACCCATTTTTTTAAGGAAGGGTAAAAAAAACAGCTTGATTTCAGAATCCTTCAGGCCTCAATTCAGGCCGAAGAATTGGGCTTCTCTTGGTTTTTTTTGGGGGGGATGCTCCCAATGTTCAAATTTCCCAAAAACCTTCCCCCCCAAACCTCGCGCATTCCTGTAGAACTTGAGTCCCACGTTGAGGCCATTGATGCCACCCTGGTAACTCCAAGGTCAGCACCTGTCGAAACGAATGGCTGCACTGCACCTAGATCTCCTGGTAACAAACCCCCACCCCCCCACTTACGTTGATGGCAGGAAGAGTTTCTAAGTGGCTTCCAGCCATATGAACAAAAATGGTATTAATTACTCCAGTTACACCACAACCTTCGGGTGGTGCTGAAAAAACTGAACCTTCCAAAATTCCTCCAAAACTCCATCGCCAGAGTTGAGTTGCAACCGCTGCAGGTGGCCTCCCGCTTGGAGAAGGCCAGCAACTTGTAGGAAACCCGTTTCGACCCAAAAAAGGGAAGCTAAGGGGGTTGTCATTGTAGTTATCACTAGCTTTTAAGGGGGTGAACATGTTGGTTCATAGGGATTCACATATAATTATGTATATATATATATTTTGAAGATATATGTATATACAGTAAATGACAGTTGTTTCCAGTGTTTTCTTGTTTTTGTTCTTTTTTCAAGTCCGAGTGAAATGTTGAAATGTTGAAAGCTGGTCAAGTACCGATTCTACCTTTTCCCCAAAAGACCATCTTATCCATCCAATGTTTTGGGGTGAATCATACCCTCCTGGCAACATGTCCTCTCCCGAGGTGGTTGGAAAAGTGAGTTTATTTTTTTCATTTGGTGGGAAATGTTGTTTCCCTGATCCGCACTCACCTGTATTCAGGTCATTGAGAATATGACGGCAATAAAAGCAACTCCAATTCTTTGCTTTGGATTTGAGGTCATATGATGCATCATGATTTGGCCATAGTGCACGCCGAATTCAGGTTCTCTAAACTGGCTAGTTGGTATGTTGTATTTTTTTTGGTCATGACCTTACTAGTCAAATCTGTGCTATCTTGAATCAAGCCTTTTCATCACCAGCTACAAACCACCAAGCAAAGTCAGAAACTCCAAGTCTGAAGAATCCCAGAAACGGACAGTTCTCACGACTCGCCGAGTCGTCCCCTGCCTGCGAGGAAGGTACCCTTTGACACTCCCATCCATTGCTCGCAAATCCAGGCAAAACAGGGCACGAAGTTGGGGCCAGTCGATTGGTTGGAGTTTCACTAGAATTTTACTTTATAGAAATCAGGTCTCACCAACCATCTGCTTGGGGGGAAGTCTTTCTGGAGGTGAAATTACAATAATTCACCAATCCAAGAGAAGGTGATTTTGGGGATTCCCCGAAAACCAATTGGGTGTAATTTCATGCTTATTAATCCAGATAGATGAAAACAAGGATTTTTCTGACACACGCCAGGTTGCTTCCAAATCTTCCATCATCTTTTATCAACATCATTATATCCTACTTGCTAGTATGTATAATATGCAGTATACCCAACAAGAAATCAAGCTTGAACCGTCACAAACCATCACAAACCCATCCCTTTTTCAGAGCTCCCGGTTGATGTTCATACCCGCGGTGATTTCTCAATTTCTAAGTTTCCTTCCAATTGTGAATAGCTTATAACTTGTAAATACTTGTAACTCCAGTTACTGTACCTCCAGTTGCTTTTAAAAAGAAAAAAAACGACTAATTAAGCAGGGTGTGTTTCAACCACCCAATCTTCCGGGAGTCCCTGGTTCTAAATGTCGCTGGGCAATCTCGACTGCAAAGAGTGTCTCCACCTCGTGCTGACTGAAGCCTAAACCTGCCGAGAATCCGATGCCAGGAATAGTCAGGGTTCACGAAAATCACTTCTGTGTCTATTCAAATCAAACTTGGTTTTTAGCCCGTATTCTCCGAATCCAATGCCCACCCCACGCTTTGGAAAAGATCATGTTTTTCCTGGGATTTTTCTTAAAATCAATGGCTTGATGAGATGGGAATTAGCTGGCACCAGTTTTTCGAACATCCTAGGTGGTGTTTCCTAGATGTCTGACATGGCATCAACCGTAGTTCATGTAGTTGATGCAGGATACACTCCCTAAAACCAACAGTTCGCACCTGAAAATAGGCCATCCCAAAAGGAAGCTAGTATTCCAACCATCCAGTTTCAGGTGCGAGCTGTGGGTATGTTTTCTTAATATCAGTTGCAAATTGCAACTGATTTTTTCATCCCTTCCATATGTTTAAGTGGCTTAGTGGCTTGTTTCCAAAAACGCAAAGACCCACAGAAATGGTCGAAAAACAGAAAATAAGTACATTTACGCCGTGGGAAATTTCTGGTTTTTTCGGATTTCCTTCCAAGGAAATGGCTAGTTTTTGGGGGTTATGCATGGCAGGTTGAACCAGCCCAACTGAGAACTGACCATCATCCACCAAACTCAAAAAAGAAAAGCTTTGAAATCAACAGAAAAACACAACAGAAAATCAGCATAATATTTCACCAAAAAACCTAGATGTCCCTCAAAATTTCAAATATGCGAGGGTCGCTATAAATCAGCCTTGACCCCTACCCCAACACCTCCCCCGTGTCAGCCCCTAAAGACCTGGACGTCCAGGACTGGTGGGACTATCAGGTGCCGTATCCTCTCTCAGCTGAAGCCAACGTGAGACCTGGATGGATGTAAGAACTTCTCCCGGAGATGGAAAAATTAAGCATTGAAAACAAAGAAATGTCATATCAAATGACCTGAAGATATCCTATCTAGTTGATGGCTCAGCAATCCTGCACCACCAAGGATGATGATTATCCCATTATTTATAGGGGTTTTTTAACCATCCCAGGTGGTTGTTTGGGATTTCAGCCATCAACAGTATGTTCTTATTTCTTATTATTTTTTGTTGTTACTTCTTTACTTCATATCTTGTGAACGGCACTCCAAAAGTGGACTGAGTTTGCCAACTGCTTTGGGTTGAGAATTCAACCTCGGACGGTGGAGATTGTGCTGACAAAGTGAGGACCACATCTTTGTTTGTTCCCTGGTGTTGCGTTTTTAATTCAATGAAGTTGGCAATTGATGAATCAGTATAAGGATGAACTAATGACTAATTGCTAGTTTGGGTTGGCAGTTTGGATTCCTAAGGGGAACCCAGGAATCCAAACCGCCAACCCAAACCAGCAATTAACCTTTGGCTGAGGTAATGGGAAGCCTTACAAAAATAGTCATTATTATCACATAGCTTGGCAGACATGGAACTGTTGTACCTCGATCCTCGAGATAATTTGTTGGTGCTTGGGATTTCGTTTTTGGATGAAATCCTATACTGTTTGTGAACAAAAATGATCGCTCATCAGTGAAACTGTGGGTTTTCTGGAGATGTTTCTACAATAACTATAGTGAGCTATTTTGTGATCAGGGAAAATTTCATTAAATTCAGAAATTTCATATTTTAATATGGCACATCAGGCTGAAATACCTTGGGTCATCTGAAATTCTCACTTGCTGGAACCTCTGTCGTTTTGTAAGGGTGAACTCACCCCCTTCAATGGTGAAGGATAAGGTTTCATTTGTTTCAGGCAACATTAGGAAAGCACGTTTTCCCTTAAGGCGTATCCAACTTTCTGGGAACGTCGTATCCCCGTATCCCCAAATATACCTCCGGAGCCCAAGCAACAAATAACGATGGAGATCCCTGGATTGCAACAAGAGCAAATCATCTCTCCATTTCCTGGCCAACAAGAACCATTTCTCCACCGTTCCGGCGCAAAAACAGAGAGGAAGTGAAGGATGTGTTTTTTTTTTGATATCTTCGAAAGTGGTTTGGTTTGTCTAAATAGCACTTATACTTATACTATTTTCTTTCAGTTGCTTAGCGGCATGTCTTGGTTTGTTTGTTTAAATAGCAGCCAACAACAACAACAACAACAACAACAACAACAACAACGACAACAACAACAACAACAACAACAACCACAACAACCACAACAACCACAACAACCACAACAACCACAACCAGGGGCCCTACTTCAGGGCTCAAGTGGTGGTTGAGTTTTTGGTGGAAAAACGATTCTTGTTTGGCTTGTATTTTCAAAAAATGGTCTCATCTCTTTTTTTTCGGCAACCCCAAATTTTTGTGGCTATCTTTTTTCTGTGACCCCGTCGTCATCATCATCATCCCACTGCTTCCGACTTGAAGGTACCTCAATGCGGCCATCCAAGCGTCCTTCAGCTCGGTTTCCACCTTCACCTGGAAAGGTGTGGTTTCAAATGCCACCTACGCTTCACTTTCTGGGACGGCATTGGTGTGTATGTTCCAAGTTATATGGAAAAATTAGAGTATATTATTGCTAATGGAGCCATTATGAATTATGGGATGCAACTTAAGATTGAGAGATGTTTTATTTGATTATTTGATTGGGATCGTCGGTGGGAGATGTCCTAGTGGCTAGTTGGTCTCTGAGCCACGCATCTGAAAGTCTAGCACAAGCTGAGAATATACGAAGTACTCCAAGTCTGTGAGTCTATCAAGTAAATTCAGAGTATGTTTTTGGTCATCAGTTCTGAATTACATAAACTCTGTGGCTGGGCCCTTTGGTAGGTACCGGTAGGGAGATATGTGTTTTTGTTGAGAAATATAGCACATGGCTTTTTTGACCACCAATCGGGTATCCTTCACTCTGGTAAACTAACATAGCAATGGAAGATCTAAGCATGGAATTGTATTGAAACTTGAACATGCATCATTATCCTGTTCCGTTGCACCTGGGGGAAGTTCTTCCGCTGTTACCATTCTGCCATTTCAATTTACAAGAGGTTAGCAGTTCACCTTCATCTCCTGGAAACATCTCTGATTCCGGGGATTCTCCCGTTGAAACACTTCACCCAGAGTGGGTTTGAGTGCCCGGACCACGCTCTCCGCAAACCATTTCACATCTTCCAAATCAGCGACCGACAACCTTTGCGAAACAGGGGTAACAAAAAAAGATTGAAGGGGTGTTGCCCACAAAAAATCCAAATTGGAACATTTGGCTACGTTAAGCTAAAAATAATTGCTAGACAAATTTAAGGGGGACATGCTCTTAATCGACATGATATGAGGTGATTGATGTTGATCTTACATCATGCTGATGGGCTGATCGACATAAGGACCAGCCAGAAACTCGCTAGATGTATCGTCACCCAAGAAAACAGGAAAGGCTTGTCCGAAGCACCGGAAAAACATCTACCTTCAGTTCCTTCGGTAACATGCAAAATAGAAAATCCTCCATTTGGAATATACTTACCAACAATGATGGGAATATTTGTGGATATTCCACTACCAAAAATTCCATCACCCCAAAAGGTAGACTTTCCTGAGGTTTTCATGAGGATACCAAGACTCTGAACCACTTTCGACATTCAGGCAAGCTGTTGGTTGCTCAACTGCGATGATTGAAGATACACTCAGAAAGCCATGTCTCAAACAAATATCATGCAGATCAAGCTGTCCATACCGCCAAGTGCACCCCAAGAAAAAGGCGTTAGAGATTATTGACAACCATTATTCCTTTGGGGGGTGGGAATCCTAACAAATCCCATTGAAAAATGGACAGAAATAATTGATATCTTGAGCTCAAGTGAAGTAGAATTAAGATTGCAAAGACTCACTTTCAGCTAGGCACCAAAAACAAAAAGAAGGCAGCAGTCATCATCATAAACAACAGCAGCTACTACTACTACTACTACTACTACTACTACTACTACTACTACTACTACCACCACTACTACCACTACGCCTTCACCACTATCGTCGTCCCCCTAAGCAACTCTCTAAGTCTACGTTTTTGTCTGTCTAGGCCCCAGGAACTCCTCCAGAAATCCACTCAAGTCTTGCCTCGGTCTTTTGCAAACTTTTGGACGGTGCGTGAAAGTTACCCATAGGATCCATGGGACGATTGTATGTTTACCTACATTTGGTTGATTTGTATGGTAAATACAGGCAAAATATTTATATATATATACCATACATTGATCCTATGGGTATACTATTACCAGTCCTATGGAAATAAAAAATACTACATCACTGGTTGGTGGTTTCCAACCCATTTGACAAAGATTAGTCAAATTGGATCATTTCCCCAGGGTTCGGGGTGAAAATCAACATAAATAAATAATTGAATCCCACCACCCAGATATGCTGTAGATACTGAATATGTATAAGTATATAATGAATGTTTTTAGAGATTCTATTATAGCGTTTCTCCAACAATCACATGCTTCAGTTCAACAAAAAGCTCGTGGCGTGTGGGACAGAAACAAAAGTTTAAAAGAAAATGATTCCATCGCAAAAACAAAAAATAAAACGCGACATGAAGGGGCACCTCAACTCCATCAGGGATCTGCCAAAGATTTTCCCCCAGGTGATTCAAGTCGTGACCTTTTGAGGATGGTGAAAACGTGACCCTTTCAAGGGGTTAAGTGACCTTCAACTATGGGATGAAAAGGTCACTTTGAATCACCTGGCCTGTATCTTTTGGATCAAACCAACATTGAAGCAGGTCCTACCACCGACCAGTTCCCGAGATGTGAGATCTATGGTTTCCTGACAAGTTCACCCTGCAATCACGCAAGATCTTCCGTGGCGACAATCCCTTGCGTGGGGGCCGTTGGAGCGGGGATTGCGGTTGGGGGGTCTGGGGTCACGGCTGGTGTTTTTATTTGGTGTATGGTTCCAGGAAGACATGGGGTTTTCCTAAAATGCTGGCTTTCCCCAACAACCACGGGTTTTCCTACTAAAAATGATCATTTTGGGGTGGAGATTGGAGGTACCACCATTTAAGGAAACACCCAAATAGGTTCAAGCAAACAAACCAACCAGCCCAATTAGAGAGCAACCACTTCAAAGCCAACGGAACCAGCCAACCAACAAGATTCTGATGTTACACATTTACTTGCTCTTTCAAATATAGGTCGGTGACAAAACAACGCTCAGCTAGGGAGTTTATGGAACGATCCTGTCATAAACAACGAGGCTTGCTAAGCCAAAGAGAGGGCATCAAAAAAAATGTATGGATACTACCGTTGATGGAAAAAATCCCACACCAAGTGATAGGTTATCCCGTTATTTACAGGGTTAAAACGCACCATCCTTTCGGTGGTTGGCCTTGGGATTTCTGAACCATCAACGTAGTATTGAATGTATTCTGCTGGTACACCTGGGATAATTCACTTGGAACCTTATAATTGATGTTTTTTTACATCTAAAGCATCCCACTTGGGACAGGACAATGAATGAAAAATCCTCCAATCTCATTATGTGCCTTTCCGGAACTTTTCGTTTCCCAATGTATTGAAGAATAAATCCATCCAGAAAAAACTCTCATCCAATGGCGTGCTAATCGCTGCTTGATTGATGTTAGTGGTTGTATATTGCAGGAAACCCCTGAAAAAAAAGACATCGTCCCCAACCTTAACCACCTTTGAAATTTTCCCTTTTAACATACAATATATACACCTCCTTGTAAAATCGCCACCTAGCCAGTGATTGGTCGGTATTCAAATTCCGCATCGCATCGTGCGTCATTTGGTCTCGAGAAATACACGATTCCACATACTCCTGATATGCTTCCATCTTCGTATCACTTAGCTCATATTGCGCCAAAGTTTTGAAATGGGAGAAACATGAAAGAGAAATCTACTGTACTTTTCTTGACGAATCAAAACCATACAACCTTTCGTTGCCTTTCTTTCACGCCACCGAAATCCCCTACATCTTCAGGAAGATCACGTGCAACGAACAACGAACTGCAAATAAAAGACCTGAAATAATCTATTGAAAACAAATGAACATGATGCAACTTTGAAAAATCAAAACAAGAATTATGTTTTTAAAGAAGAGGAAAAATATGCTGAAGAATTTTTGCGTTCAAAAAACAACAAAACAAACAACAAAACAACCAACAAATGATGGTGCAAGACTAAAAATGCCTTCAGAATATTGACGAAAAAAACATAACAATAATAATAATTATTATTATCATAATAGTGCTGATGATAATAATAATGATAATAAGAAAAATATTAATTATTCATATGATAAGAATATAATGATAGGGAAACTTTCCACCCCGTTGGAAGTTCCTCAGGGATTGGAAGTCGATCGTTGGCATCCGCCTGCGTCGGGGGTTAAACGGCCATGAGTGGATAGTCGTTAAATCATGAAGGCTTGTGATACAAGGCCGTTGTAATGGGAACACCGCGTTTTTGTTGCGGGTTCTTGTTGAGGTTTGAAAGGAAAACAAAATGCATAGGTAAGTGGGGACTTGTGCAAGATGATTCGGAATTAGTACCTCGCCAAAATTTTGGAGGATTTTCGGATCTGCGAGGAGAAAAAACATCATCCCCTCCTTTTAACTTTTGTCTTCATAAAGTTGGCTGAAAACCCCACCAACTTGATACGGTATACTCAATAGAAATAGCAAATACTTAATATATGAGGGTTTCCTAAAAGGGTGGGTTTCCCCAACAACCATGGGTTTTCCTACTAAAAATGACCATTTTGGGGTGGAGATTGGGGGTACCAACATTTTAGGAAACACCATATAGTTTTACCAACATATTGAACCAACAACTTCACTTCATCGGAACTGTTATCTTTTGCCGATATTTCGACTCGACTCCGAAGCCAAATCCTTCAACGATGCCTGCATCGCATCCAAAATGTGCGACAATTCCACCTGTGGAGCTTCAGAGAGACTTTTCGGAGCTTCCCCGTTTCAGAGTTCTCCGAAGAAAATGTACTTCAAAGTTCAACGGAAATCTATAACCATGCACGTTTGTCGATCTTGTTTGGGAGATTTCTTGAAACCGAATCACCCTTCACAAAGATGTCAGCAAGATTTTGTCATTTAATTTAAGATCATGTCAGAATCATTTCAACTAGAAATTCTCGGTAGAAGATCTGACTGAATTCTAGTGAATCTGTTTCTCTTCGCCCAGTAGCCTCTGTTTGAACCTTGACTTTGCTCATTCATCCTATCCAGCTTTTTGAAAGATGAATACAGAAGTTGAAAAGTACATGGCACAGGTGTCTACATACATTCCAGGAAATTAACATATCCCACCTTGGGAAAAGGAAAATCATCTTCAAAATGCCGTTTTTGGGGGATATGTTAGTTCCCTGGAGGGTATTGGTTTTTATTGACCCTTTACTAACCTACCTTTTTGGTATCGGCAAGCCATCTATTTTGGCATCCTCATCCTTTCCTCTTCACTCCGCCTTGCTCACGAAGCCCCTTTGCTTCTGATCCAGGACGTGAAAGATCTGCACGGTCACGGCCACTCATGTCGGGCCCGAAACCCTCCATAAACTTGGAAGTTTGGTATAGAAGAGATCGGGATCTCCACATGTCTTAAAGGGAAAGCTCTACTCCCATGAAAACAATTACTAGTTGGTGTTTTCAACCCATTTGAAAAATATGCTCGTCAAATTGGACCATTTCCCCAGGGTTCGGGGTGAAAATAAAAAAATATTTGACACCACCACCTAGCAATTTATTGGATTGGGGGTGTCTATCCCTTGTAAATTTAGGGGATTGACAATGAAAATAACCACCACCCAGATTATCACTACAATTCTCATCAATCACTTCTTGAGCAACAACAGCCTCATGAAGCAGCCCATCGCGTCGTTCCTCTCCATTTACAGTGCCTGCCAGAAAATCACGGTAGGTGTGTTTCTTTTCACCCCCGACAAAACGACATGGAAAATCCATTGAGGATCCAGGCAAACCAAAAAAACACTTTACTTCTGTCGGTATTGGTGAACTTCCCGGTTACCCTGTGAATTCTATTCGGCGAATATCTCACTTTTAGTTGGAGACCAAAAACAAACAATCAAAACAAAACAAAACGTAGCTCTCTTGCTTCAAGTATCCGATTTTTTGAACATCGATATGATTTTCTTTTGATTTGCTGGTAAAACTGTTGTAGATCTTCAGCAGTTTCCAATTTCCACAACAAAATATATGTCTTGAAAAAATTCGATGGTTCCCAAAAATTCTCCAGGATCTACCAATGGACCTACCAATACTCTCTGAGCAATCTTCCTGTGCTGAAAGTGGTATCCGCATTTTAGGCCATATGGATGTTTCCAAAAATAGGGATACCCCAAAATGGATGGTTTATAATGGAAAACCCTTCTAGAATGGATGATTTTGGGGATACCATCATTTTTGGAAACACCCATATATAGCTCAGATTCCCAGGAATCATGGGCAAGTTCAGCTTCAGATCCCTTCTTGCCGAAACATCTAACCCTGGTGGTCACGAGCCAGCACCCTGTGAGGGGATCATGCTGAAGCCATATATGAGTATCAAGGAAAAAAGTGACAAAGTTCAACTGAGGTCCAAAATTTCATCAGTTTTTTGCTTAGCCAATCTTAAGAAATAACAGAAAATGATATGACTTATTTTTCATCCTATCATTTAAGTAGGATCTAAGAAGAATAAAACCTAAACCAGCAAACCAGCAAACCATCAACCCACAAGTCTCTGGCTTTCACAACAAAAACACAACCGATCGTATAAGCAAAAAAAACATGGGCTTCACTTATGACCCAAAGGATGCATGGAAAGATGGTATATTTACCTATGTAGATGGTTGATGTTGATGGTAAAATAAATTAGTAGGTAAATAAACAATCGTCCCATGGATCCTATGGGTCATGAATCTTATTCGAAGATTTGTGGGTTGAAAAATTCACCCAAAATGGGGCCCAGCCTCGAGGGGATGCCATGGCGCGACTAAAAGTCGCCTCTAAACATAGGTTTACAATGTGTTTTTGTTTCGAACCCCCTGCCACATTCGAAAGGAAATACATGTTCCAAACGATCATGTTTAGTATCTATGTTCAAATTTTGGGGGGAGTATATGATGCAAATACTACTACACAACACGTCTATACTGTACATGATATATTTCATCTACACTGCACCTGTTGCTGAGTACTTTCACAACAAAAAAAACATAGAGCTGAAACAACATGAGGTCCTCTGGTCCGTTACGAACCTCATGAATTTCTCTGGATTATTTTTGTGGTTTCCATTTGTCCCCCCCAAACATGGAGGACCAAGTTTTTCACCAAGCCACCTGAGCCAAAACCCAACGAAGAGCTGTGACTGCGCAGGTTTTAAAAACACCTTCGCAGATTCTTTAAAAGGGATCGACCAACTACACGCAGAAAGATGATTGAACAATGAAAAAAACAACTTGATTGTTTAGGGTATATAGGGGGATTATACTACTCAGTTATGTGGTGATTATAATAGACCATTATAAGGATCCGTGTTCAACAACCAGTTTTTAAATACACCCTGAAAAAATCACATTTGGCAATCCCAAGAAAATGAAGGTTTGGTTCAGATGATTTTCCTTTTCCATTGGGTGATTTTTAGATGTTTGGCGGTTCATTTTCATGGGTGTACAGTAGGTCACAATGGCTTCAGCTATTCCAAGTGCCACCTATTTCTGGTTACAGCCGTCAGGCAGCGATCTTTGTTTCTTGCCAGAAGTTGTCCTGCCATAAGTCTTCTGCACTTCTGCACCCAAAGGCTGGAGGTCACCAAACACTGACGCATGTTGTGGATCTGGGTAAATATATAACAGTAATGAGAACAAGAAATCCCATCCCAATTTCTGGTTCGTATATATTTCATGTACATGTAGGTATTCTAATAAGGAACTATTATATACTCCCTGTTGCAGAGGGTAGTAAAATCCTCCAACCCAACCCTTTTGCAAAATTTGTCTCTGAAAGCAACCAACAATCTTTCAAGTCATGGGGAAGTTTCCAAAGGTGAAGGTTTTTCCCAACGTTTTTCGGGTCCCATTGGTTCAACCCCTTGGAAAGTCTGGTTGTACAACTCACCGTTATGCTGATTGATTTTGGATCAGGAAATCGTCAGCGTCGTGAAACTTTCGTCCCTTTTGATAAGGTTGGTATCTCAACAAATGATTCGAAACCTATCTGACCAAGCATGACTTTATGATGCTTGATATATCTTCAGTAAAATTTCTAACGAAAAAATTTTGTGACATCCAGCGAATCACCTCAGATGGACGGGCAGATCCAAACTTGGCACTGCCAAACCCTTCCAACGGCGTGGAGGTGACACCCTTGCAAGGTGTTTTTTTGGCGCACAGCCAAAAGTGAGTAAGTTTTCCCCGAATCACCTTCCGCATGGAAGAAGTCAAAACAAATCAGATGTGATGCATTTTCTAGCAATCTTTCCTTTATGTCAATGCCTTTCCTTTTTGGTCAAACTTCCATGTGAACATTGGGGGTACTACTATGCCGGCATCCAACCTCTTGTCCCGCAGGATTTTGGGCGGATCTCCAGGGACGAACAACATTGCCAGTGCTAAAACGGAGAAATTCATATCCATCTATTACCCATAGGATCCATGTATGGTATATTTCCCTACATTTACCATAGAAATCAACCAACTGTAGGTAAATATACACCATACATGGATCGTATGGGATTAGAAAGTCCAACTTACACTTCCAGACTCTTGACATTTGCTTGATCGCTCGTGCACCTGCACATTTCAATGGTTATATATCCATAGGAATCGGCTGTATTCATATACAGTTCGACCCACAGACGTCAACGGATTTCGACTCAGAAAGGCATTCACTTCTTCCATCTGTTTGACCAACAAATTAAAATGCTGATTTCTCAAAAAAAAATCTGAAAAGATATGTGCCGAAACAAGCCGTATGACAATCCATCTATTATTTGGGGGGAGCAAAGAAAAGAAAAACCGCCTATAAAGTCTGAAATGTTAAAACAAAAATAAATCCATACAAAAATAAATAAACAACCCGTGCAAAACATAAACCAAAGGCTACAACTGTTGAGACCTAAATATTCAAAGATCCTCTAAAAGAAAAACTTGCATGTGAACACGAGCGCGAAGCACCACATGCGAAAAAGGAATTACATCTCCAATGCAAAATAAAAATCCATCACGATGTACATTGTAAATTCTCTGCACCCTTGTGCCAGCAAAGAATAAATATCGATCACGATGTACATTCTCCATGCTGCTCCGACTACAAGCCAGAACTCCTTTCCGAAGGCTTCATCAGCGAAACCTGGCGTTGTTGGAGTTGTTGTTTAACGGTTTTTCATGGGGGGAAAGGATTTTTTCATGGCTTCGGATGTTCATCAGTGAAATTAACCCCAAAATTCCAAGTAATGAAAAAACCCGACCTGCAGTTTTTGTTGATGATTGGAGTGGATTTTCAGTTTCAACGTTGAAAGGATGGCTTTTTTTGAATTCAGTAGAAGTTGATTTCCCAATAAATATGTCTTGTTCACTGTCTGGAACTTTGGCATGAAAGCCTTGGCAAATGGCCGTAAGATGAATGTTGGTGACATGAATGACATCAAAAAATATGAGCGTTTAAACCGGATATCGACTCGCTCTTATCAGAAGATTCCCTTCAAACTCCCCGTTTTTTCTATATATGTTGTATCTATTTGTATCTTATCAGGGTGAACATATAGAAACATCCATGTCACAACCCAAAAAACTCCTCAGTTGTTTCGTTTTCACGAGAATTTTTCGGGGAAAATTTTCTGCACCTTGCCGAAGTCTCAACGTGGGATGAGTGGATTGGTGTACTTTCCCGTCGCAATTTCTTGTGCCACTGCTACGGTCTCGGCGCGTTTCACGCGGTTTCACGGGTGGGATCCGGGGTGGCTCAAAGGAGGGAAGGGTTGGCTTGTTCAAGCATCCTGGTTGCCAGGGTGATTTCTTGTCATCTTGCCATCCTTGGCAACCATAGACTATGGAGAAAATCCAGCCTCTACATTTAATCAACGTTTCAGCCAACATGAGGTTTAGCCCGACTTCAGGGTAACGCCAGAAAATTCCCACTCTTGGGCTTCAGATCACCCTCTGCCAGCCCCTCATGGGAGGTGAAGTGAAGCTTTAAAATGCCTGATGGTGAAGTGAGAATCTCCCCCAAACGAATGCATGAAAATGCCTGATAACTATCTTTGCCCCAACAAAATACACCTGAATCCCCCCGAGAAACACGCATACCACAAGCAAGCAACTCATCAATCAGGTCAACCTATCCATCCAACCGACCAAAACAAATCAAATCAATCATTAATTCCACACCCAAAAACCTTGGCTAATTGAAGTTCAGGATATCAACCATCCAAAATACCAATCAAATATACTCAAAATCAATCAAACAGGATACCAACCCATCCCAAACCTTCTCAAAATTCAAGCTTCCCCCTATAAACTTAAGAAATAAAAATCCCTAAGGATCTACCCACCGATAATCGTCATCGATTTCCCACGGGTTGTTCCCAGGCCAAGGTGCTGCTCTCCAGAAGGTCGTTGGATCCAAAAACTCGTGGCACTTGAAATCCTTGACCTTGCTGGTGTTTCCGTTGGGTGGGGTGACCTGTGAGTTGGGACCCTTAAAAAGTTGGACAAAAATTGTATCTAATGATATAGATGTTGTTGATGATACGGATGATATCTTTATAGATGATGTTGATGATATATGATGTTGGGATGAAAGAATAGAATCAATTTGCTTATATCATCGTAGTATTGACCATGTTTTTAGCGTGATGTTCAAGGATTTGGTATCTACATCATGACATTATTTCATGATGGAGCTCTTTAATTGTAGTGAAGACAGGAAAATTATGGAACATTGTAGAGCAAAGCATGTTCAGGAAAATCTTCGTGGAAATCCAGTGATGTTCCTTTGCGATTTCACGGAGATTTCATATTGAAATATCTGCCTGTTCAAAAATGCAAGGTATATTTGAGATCCATACGTATGTTCATTAAAATGATTAGAAATGCTGGTTCAAAAAATCTAGCCAGCCAGATATATAATTGTTTATCCCACTATTTACAGGGTTTAACCAGGGTTTCAGAGCATCCCAGGTGCAGAATTTCTTCCATACTCATTCAAGTTTTTGCAAGGTTGGCCGTCTATGCTGAAAACAAACTGGGCATTTTTCGAAGAGCCACCAGGGCCACCAGGGAACTAACATATCTCACCTTGGGAAAAGGAAAATCATATGATGATATCTTACTTCCCAGGAGGGTAACCATATGCAGGTTTGACTGGTGTGCGTATGATTATGACCGTTTGCCAGCTCAGACTTGTTTACTCCAAAAATTACTTTCAATAATCACAGGAACACGACTTTAGCTGTGGACTACGCATGCTCATAGCGCACCAAATGATTCTGCAGAACTTCTGCCCCTTTTCCATTTCTCTTCCTCTATCGCTACGTTTTGGGGCTTTTGGTCGTGTGAGGTCGCGATGAAATTTGACCAGACTGATACATAAAGCAGAATCAGGAACCTACATTCTACACCCACGGAAATTTAACAGCTCGCCCCTAAAAATAGGCTTGCTCCCCAAAGGTTTTCTCATCTGAACCAACCATCCATTTTTCAGGGGCGAAATTGCTGTTAAATTTCGAGGGTTTTCCTCAACAAAATCCATCATTTTGGATGGTTCCAATATGCCCACGTTCAGAGACGCCAGCGTTCCGGATTGGTCGCTTTTTCGCTGTTTTTCCAAGGAGGTCACCGCCTTTTTGACACCCCAAACAAACGGCCAACTGGCCAATATGTCTGACATTCGAAGGTGACAAAAATATGATTCAACTAAATAAACTGATGGAGAATGGATTAATTTCAACATATTACAAAAACCTAAAAAAGCATCATGGTTCCGATCCGTTGATAACTTACCCCTGAAAATTTTAACATGGATATCATGCCAAGGAGCCCATGTTTGGAAGGACAGATTTTTGCAATGCCAATGTTTTCAGTAGCCATTCGTTCCAACCACTTCCCAGGGGGGCCTTATGTTTTCCATCCCCTTCGATTTTTTGTTGTACGAAGTTTGACAAATGATTTTTATTTGAAAAAAGGCTGGGCCTTGGAAAAAGTCATTCCTTCAGTTTGGAGATATTCATCAATTTCAGGGGGGTATGCGAGGTTCCCAAACATTTTACTACGAGTGAACAATGGAGGATTATAGACTCCATGTGGTACGGCGTCCTAATATCTACACTTTCCCATGGAATTCAGGGTATGGGGGGAGATGAATTCTGATCAAAACAAACGTCATATTCGTATCATTTTTCTCCAAGCTGCAAATTCCTTGCTGTTGCCGAAAAAAAGCACCCAGGTTCTTCCCAGTGACCTTTTTGGGTGTTTAAGTGACCCTTTCAGGGGTTAAGTGACCTCCATTTGGGTGATCAAATGGTCACTTGGAAACAGCTGGACATTGAACATTATTTTTGCTCGTTGTAGTTTTACCCCTTTACCGATTGAACGATTTATCCTAGGTCCATCACAGACTTTCTCAGAAGCGAAGCAGCTAAGTCAAAATTTTTGTATAAACAAAGAATAGTTTTGCTTATGAAGTAATTATTCAAAATTAACAATCCCCCAAATGTATCCTCCTTTACTTGTGTCATATCTATTTTGGGATCTATATTTATGGACATACGACATGTATATAGTAGAATGTATATTGATATGTATTGACACATCATATCATACCGATTTCCAACATTCTGAAAACTCTCTTTTTTGGCTCCCAGTGACGCACCAAATGCCGCCCTCATTGTCCATCCGCAGTTGAATCATGTACGGCGCTCGTGACCAACCGGCCTCCCTGGGGGCGGAGGCCGAAATTTCACATGAAGATTGGTATGTTGGAGGCAGTTCTTCATATTACCCTCTGGTAAACTAACATAGCAATGGAATATCCCCATTTCTAATAGGAAATACATCTTCACAGGGTCCATTTTCCATTGCTATGTTAGATTACCGGAGTGTAGTCGATCTTCATTTGGATACTTGGTGAATAAAAAGTTGCATGTCAAAATGTTTACACATGTAAATAAATTCATGTGTATGAATCATATACAGTACAAGAATCTGATCTTCATGACCATTGACTTGATACATCGACAATGTAACAACTAATAGTACATGTGATCAAAGTCCCTGAGATCTAGTCCAATGCTTGAAATGAGATTTCACTTACCAATTCAAACATCCTGAAAAAGAATCTGAGGTGGATTCTCCAGAAAGCTAGCACCAAAAATAATCCATGTCGCAACGAATCTGAAGTCACTGTTTTTGAATGACTAGACATATTCCACATCAAGTTGACTGGCTACCACGTGGGATTCTTATTTCACAGGAAATGTTTCTACTTCCAATGCGGATTCATCACAGATCACCCAACAAACGCACCAACAATGCCCACCAACCAGCTACCCACACCCCCAACAATGTCTACACCCTGCCCTCAAATAAGCTAGCCCTTATTAAGCAGTGATTTAACCATCATTTATCCAAGATAAGTCTGATTTTACAAGGATCATGATGATTAATGATGCTTCATGATGGGTTAGTGATGCTTTAGTTTACAGATGTTCACATCATTCTCAACTGGTTGGTGGTTGAACCAACCCCTTTGAAAAATATTCGTCAAAATGGGTTCATCTTCCCCAAAGTTCGGTGTGAAAATAAAAGGATATTTAAAAACCACCACCATTCTCAAGGTTTTTGGAGCTAAAAAAAATGCACCAAAAGTCGCCTTCCCGTACCAGCGCTCTTGAAGAGTTGCACGAAGTGTCCATCCGTACCAATCTGAAACGCAGGTTTAACGGTTGGGCAGGACTGGCAACGAACAGCTATCTGTTTCCAGCCGCGGCTTAACGTGGCGCCTTGCTTCTGACCAGCGTGGATTTTCATGAGATCTTTCAAAACATTGAAAGAAAAAATACATGGAAATTAATAAAGTACTCTCCTAGAAGCAGTGGTGGATGGAAGAAATATATTTCCAAGGTGTATGAATTAAATCATTTCCCAACCGGCACTTTCTTGGAATTTCAGCCATCCATTCGGCAAGGTGCCATACCACCGATGTTGATGCGCGCCTGGGTTAAACAGGGCCCCCGTTTTGATGCCGCAAACAGTAAATCAAGGATGGATGGATGGATGGATGGATGGATGGATGGATGGATGGATGGATGGATGGGTGGATTCCGGTACCCAATAAAAAAGTGAAATCTTTACAGTCACCATTGTATTTCTACAAGCAAATAATCCCTTTATCTAATTTCTGGCCAAGCAAAAGAACTGGGTTACCCTCCCTAAAACTAACACAGCCCCTGAAAATGGATGGTTGGAAGATTACTTTCCTTTTGGGAAGGCCTATTTTCAGGAGCGAACTGTTAGTTTTATGGAGGTTTAGGACCAACGTTTTGCCACAAGCCGCCGCTATTGAGTGTCAAGTCGCTTCGCAGATTGGCTTGTTTCGCTCAAAAAAGGTTGATATAAGCAGTATAATTGAAGGGTGAATGGCCTTCTTTGTAGAGGTTAAGTTCATGTAGCTTTGACTTTGTTGAATAACCATATCAAGCAAATTGTGTGACCACTTCATAATATATAATAATATGAATATGTATGAATATGTGTGTGTATATATGTATATATAGTTGGGTGCCCTAAAAGGCGACCACAGTCAAGAACAGGGACAGTGTAAACTTTCACAGCATCTTTGCATTCATTTTCAAGAGCAAGAGCTGTTGATTTGGGGCCTCAAAAGTTGCTGGAACTCCATCGCAACTGTCAGGGTTGGATCCATGGAAACCTACAAAAAATTCACTTTTTTCAGGATCCCCCCCCTGGCCCAAATGAAGGGATCAACGCATCACATTTGCATGGCCAATTCTTTATTTAAGAAAAACATGCTCAACATGGTCACCATCTTAAAGTCGTTACGGCCAAGGGCACATGCGCTTGTTCGGTGCTTCTGGGTCGGCAGAAGTCCCCTTGCGAAATGGCCTCGGTTTCAACCATTTTGAAACTGATGCAACTTTTTGAGAGAGAGAACCACCATCGAAAATTGGTGGCATGTTTTTTGTTGGTAACAAAAAATCTGCTGCAAAGCCCAGTTTCAAATCTAACTACGTATATTTCTTCACATGATATAGCAAATGTTAGTACAATGAAGTATCTATGTATCTATGAATATCTAAGTATGCACAAGGGTCAAACGAGAGATTTGCTGCTGTTTGGTAATAGCCTTCAGTTTTACATTTGAAGTCTCGCCGCGAAACTGGGGGGTAGGTAAGTCAATGGATCAGCATGGTAGATAGTTGGCTCAAACGTAGTTTTTTTATATAGATCTTCCAAGATCACTTGTAAGTGGATAGAATCAGATAAAGGGTCGAGTTCCATTGAAACAAGTGCACTCTGTCAAGTGTCTGAAGCTCCAAAACCACGTGATGAAAAGGTTCGTCTACCTCTGAACAACCTTGCAACTTTTTACCCAGACAAAGCACTGCCCTTTGTAGTATGCAATCAACAAATCCAAGCAAATTGATGTGTGATGTTTGGCTGGACTTCCGCAAACGATGTTCCAGGGAACCGCGGGAAACCCTCTTGAACCAACTCCCTCCGGTAGGCCGTCTATGTGTTTTTTTGTTGAAGACTTGAATCATACTTTTTTGGGCTGGAAATCTCTGGCAAAGGGGTGGATGCTTTTCTCGCTTCAATACATTCAATATAGAACTTGAAAATGGACCCTTTGAAGGATAGAGATTCCTTTTGAAGACGATTATTTTCCATCTCTGACATCACTACACACATAGCCGCTTTGACGGGGCTAGGCACATACTTCACTCGGCTGCAGATATCAGCGATAGGGGTCGTGGTTTTGTCAATGCATGGGATCTTCACCATGACGTAGTTGGACACACAAGCGACCTCGTACTAGATCGGAGTCGACGACATGATTGATACTTTCTGCAGAGTGGATCTGGGTGAGACATGTCGACAATTCATACAACTTAGACCTCAGAAGCTAACCACATCAATTACACCATATGCATCGGACAATCGCAGGAGATGCTCCAGACAACAGCATGTAGGCAATGTAGGGGACAGTTGTGGGAACCATGCAAAGAATCTATGTTCAACAGCAACAGACATTTGTCCCAGGAGACTGGGAGATAGGTGAACAGTTGGGGGAATGCTCTCAGGAAGTGAAACCATGTACATCAGCGACTGCATATGTGTACCCATACGGGTTGACCACCCGGATTGATTTCATTTTTGCTAAGGGATTCAAGCTTCACTTTTCACTATTACTAAAATGGGGTATCACCCTAAGACATATACTGCCTCCAAAATGTCAAAACAACAAGCCTCGGGTGTTCTGGGGAACTGCATTTCAGCAAGAAAACATTTGCATCTATGATTGATTCTCTGCTGCAACTGTTGAAAAAGAAAAGTTTAGCAACTTTCAACTGGTCACAAAAATGAATGCTTCAATGTGATAAAAACACGCGTTGAAAAAAAAACGTGTATCAAAATATGAACCTAAACAAAGAACAGTTATTTCGCCAGTTCTCAACACTTTAGTGGACCCTTTAACCGGTCAGATGGCCCAACATCGAGATGAAAATCGTTTCCGGGCTCAGCCTATCTTGAATGGTGAATTATCAACCAACGGGCACAAAATCTGAGGAAACCCAACAAAACAGGGGTATTTACTTCCATTCCCAACCCAAACAAACGCACTACTAAGGTGAAATCCTTCACTATTAAGGGGCAATCCTTCAAATTTACCATATATTTAACATCCACTTTGATTTACCCTAATTTTGGGGTCCCATTGAAATAATAAGCCTGCAGAATCAGGTAAAATCAATCTAAAGACTGCGACAAGTCGGTCAGGTTTTTTGGATGGATTCGTTTCACCCGACCCTCAGGGCCAGCGACCCCAACCCGGAAAAATGGAGCTTTTTATCTGATCATTGAATTTAGTCTATAGTAGTTGGTGTTTTCCACGATTTTTTTTGCAGATCCGTAGGGATCTCAGATACTTCCCAACATATCCCAAGGGTTTTTCCCCCTTGTTTGTGGGTGGTACATCCCATGGCCATGTGTTGTTTCCAAGATGCAGCCCCTTCAGCTTGGCCCAACCTGTGAGCTGAAGGTTTTGTGGGTTGGAGTCCTGGGAGGTCATATGAATACATAGCAGCTAATGTTTAAGTATAGAACAAAAAACATATGCATATAGGTGTTTGTAAATACATTCATATATATATATATCCATAGAGTTGCAGCTTCTATAGATGCATATCAGATATTGTGCAAATGTATGAATATGTGTATATATCGGTGTATGAAGTCATTTTGGGGATTCTCAGAGCTCCTAAAATTCCTAGCCAAACTAAACAGGGGGAATGAGATCTTCAGAGCTTGGCTTTATGGCAATTTCTTGGGGATCTTGTCAACAAAAAAACATGGAGTTTAAAGGTATTTAGAAAGGATAACTAGTTGGTGGTTTCAACCCATTTGAAAAATATGAGTCAAATTGGATCATTCCCCCAGCAATTTATTGGATTGGGGTTTCTATCCCTTGTAAATTAGGGGATTGAGAATGAAAATAACCAGCATATTGCGTCACATCCTTGTCCTTTATCATCCTTGAGGCAATTTATATGCTGGTGATGTTAAAGGTATATGTTTTTGAGTCCTTTTGATTGAGCCTCCAAGAGCACAAAGAAACTACACATCCCCTATGAATTGTTGATTCATCTTACATCCTTTTTACATCCTGTAGGGAGATTCAATCAAGTTGTCAAAAATATGATTTGATCACATCCCAAAAAGAGGTCCTATGTCAGCCTTCCTGCCAGGTGATTAGCAGTTTGATCCCTATGGTCCCTATCAACAGGAAATAAAACATGAGAAGGATCGACTTGACCTTGCAAGGAAGCATCTTCAGTCAAGGCTTTCGTTGGGCACGTGGCTGAGATGTAGATGTGCCAGCTTTCTTGATGTCTTTTTTAACAACTTTACATCCTACATGCCCGTGGATTCCTGACGGTTCTATTATAAAACTACAAAATATTTGTCTCCAGTAGAAATGTATGTGTTCATGGTTCAAATAATTTGGGTACAACAAGGACAACAAATAGAGTCATATTGTCATGTATTCCAACCATCATTTGTTGGTGTTCATCAATATTTCACATGCCCCTTTCAAGAAAACAAACTTCACAACTTGTAACATCGTAATCCCCAACCCAAACGACAAAAACTCAGATGGGCTGATGTCACCGTCCATTGTGCACGATCAACAGCTTCAACAACTGCTCTTCAGGAAGTAACCTTGGACTCCAAAAACTGTTTGGGGGCGTAAGCTATTTGGTGAGTCATGCGGGCATGAAGTCCTTGAGTAGGGACAATTCGGATTGAGGCTAGTACGTGATAATATCTGATAGTAAGTGTATATATGGGCCAGCATCGCTAGGTACCTCCCCCCCCCCCCACCCCATGGTTATGGGTCTGTATAGTAGCGCCCCAGTAGCCCCCTCCCCCCTGTGGTGTGGGTGGTGTGGGTGGTGTGGGTGGTGGTGGGTGGTGG
>DF241126.1:0-18249 GCA_000507305.1 Breviolum minutum Mf 1.05b.01
TAAAATCTAACAACCCTCACCTGACAGGTGGGGAAAAAACTTATTACTTTCGATTATACTGGTTGTTTAATAGGGATCCTTATAATGGCTTATTATAATCCCCATATGATTGGGTAGTATAATCCTCTATATAACCCAACCAACCAGGTTTTTTTTCACTGCTCACCTGACAAAGAAACTACGTATACCCCAGGCCATGACGGACCCAGCCGTCATCACCCAACTTCATCCCTAAAGTTTTTGCAGGTCAACGAGTCAAAATATTTTTTCAGGAGTCACTTCACTTCACCATCCCAAAAAGGTCAGAGAGAATTGCCAGTTATAGGATGTGTACTGGGATGTCCATGGTACTTAGTGGATTATGACCCCTAGCCTAGATGAGGAGGTTGTCAGTCCCCTAAATGGGTTATAAACCAACTTACTAACTAGTTACTAACTTCCATGGACACCCTAGTATACAATTATCTTGTTGGTGATTTCAAACCATTTGAAAAAATCTGCTCGTCAAAATCATTTCCCCAAGTAACTGTGAAAATAAAAACTTTTTGAAACCACCACCCCGGTTATGTATAATTTCTCCATCATTTGAAAAAGGTGGAATTAAAAAGATCATTGTCAAACCGATGGCTGCCAGTTTAGTACGACCTTCATCTTGGAGGGCATAAAAAGCCCAATTCCTTAAAGAGCCAAGAGTTCACGCAGTTCACAGATGTTCACAGTAGACTTCAACAGCAATATCATGTGCAGCGGATGGTAGTCCGACAGGATGCGCCGGCACAAGTTGAAGTCCATGGCTTCATTCTTCATCAATTCCGCTGCAAAAGAATCAGAAAACTTTGGTAAGTAACCTTGCTGCCAAGGTAAACATGATGTTGACACGTGAACAACGCTCTTCTAGAATAGGATTGATGGTCTTAATCCCCATCCCCAAAGTAGGATTGGTTTGGGGAAATCCCCGTCTTAGGACATACCTGGATCCTCAGGGAAAATACATAGTATATGATGTGTAAAAATACAAATATACATATAACATAAGATAAGAGATGTGCTATAACATATAGTGTATAAAAAATACAATAATATGAATATATATATAATATGTCTATGTACAGTAAATAATAAAGAATAACATATATATATATACATAATGCCAGCAGGTATATACCAGCTTGATGCCTACTCCAATATGACTTCCTGCAATCCGCCTGGGTTGCAGTGATGAAGGTTTTTCACCAAGAAAAGCCTGGAGAGCCAAGAGACCCACCCGGACATGGGAATGGGGTCGGAATGGTGCTTGGGGATCCACTGAAAAACATCCCTAGGATGTTAAAAAAACTCGCATGGAAACCCACGTTTCCTTGTTTTTTAGGGGATATAACTGATATACCCCATATTTTGAAGGCTTAAAACTTAAAACCCTCCATTTTTCCATGGGTTGTTGGGGTCCAAGGGTAGTTAGTAAGTTGGATAACTAACCTACTTGAAGGATTTACAACCTTCTGGTGTAGGGCCTATGTAGGGGTGAAATAATCCAGTTACATCCCGTACCGGCAGGACATCCCAGGCACTGCCCCCATGCCGCATTTTTTGGCACTTGTTGGGTTTTTTGGTGGGCCATTTTTGCAAAATAATACATCCCAAACACCCAATTAGTATGGTATATTCACCTACATTTACCACAAAAAATGAATCAAATGGAGGTAAATATACCATACTAATTGAGTGTACTGGGTATGGGTCTAATACATTCAGAAAAAACTCCAGCTGTTTGCTTTTCTTGTTCTTTTTTCAGGTTGAAGGACTTGAACATTGAGAATATTGAAACCTTTCAGGAACTGGGATCAAAACTAGGTGGTGGTTTCAACCCATTTGAAAAATATTAGTCAAATTGGGAATCTTCCCAAAATAGGGGTGAAAACAAAAAATATTTGAAACCACCACCTAGCAAAGTTTTGCGTTTTTTTTTTCTAGGTAGTGGTTGAACCAACCCATTTGAAAGATATGCGGACGTCAAATTGGATTCATTTCCCCAAGGTTCGGGATGAAAGTGGAAAAAGTTTCAAACCACCACCTAGCTTTGTTTCAAAAGGGCCCTAAAGAATCGAAAGAACTAAGGATTCTTGAAGAAGGGGATATACACTGCAATGATGCCATTGTCCCTTAAGGTCTTCATATCCCCCTGATGGTTCTGAGGTGGGGATAGTTTGGGGTGGCTTTTTTGGAAGAATTTTGGGCCTCCATATTTTTCAAACGTACTTGCAACACCGGCATATTAAGGCTTAATTTGGGTCATGTCATATGTCAGGAAACAGGCATAAATTTGCATATCATGTCTTTGTCAGGCCATGTCCGGTTCGTGATTTCTGGAAAATGATGGAAAGTCCCCTACAATGTCATCCCTGTGTCAATTTCAATACCTCTTACATCTGAAAGAAGGGTAGAAACTCTCTTCCATGAACTAGCCGCTAGCCGGCCTTTGGGGTCTGATTGGCATGAAGTCTTGAATTAAAACAGGAGTCATGAACTATCACCCGCCGATCAAAATTTAACATCAAGTTAGATCCCCATCAATACGGGCTTCAATTTATAGTGGACCCCCTTGTAAAACTCATCCAACAAAATGAGGTGTTTTCCACTTGCATTGAAACCTGAGCCACGAAAAAAACCCAAAAACTACTTTCCATTAGACTGTTAACGTTTAATAGTATAATGGTGCATTTAATAATGCCAAAAAAAATTGGGGAGTATTTCATGCCCTATATACCCCAAACCAACCATGGGCCCTTTTTTCATTGCTCACCTGAATTTCTTGGTGATGCATCAGTTGCCATCATCCTTCTCTGACACCCCCAAACCCACGGTGAATCCCCCTGGTTTTGGCATTCCCCACGCAGCTTGCCATTCACTGGCCCTCACGAGAAAACTCTCGTCGACCGCCGAAACGACCGGAAAAAACACGGTTCGGAAATTCTCACGTCACTTTCAGCTAACCCAGAGAAACATGTCTGTTCTGCCATCCCCATTATTGGGCAAATTCCTGTAATTCCAAAACCTGAATTACCTGAATTAAAGGGATTAAGGAGGGGGCTTCCCTGACTAAACCACAACTGGTTGGTGGTTTCAACCCATCTGAAAAATATTAGTCAAATGGGAAATCTTCCCCAAATAGTGGTGAAAAAACAAAAACATGAAACCACCACCTAGACAATTTGGGGTGACCTCGGCTGAGGTCGCTCAAATTTGCCCAGAATCCTATGAACTATCCCTAAAAAAATCCAATCACCGAACGTCAGTGGATGATTGGGTTGTCCTTCATCACCTCCGAAACGCAAAGTATATTAGGTTCCTCAGAAGGTCAGCCAGGATCCCTAGGGAAAAGGTATACTAGTTGTTGATTGTTTTTTCTTAAGAATCCAGGTGTGTTCGATTGCAAAGCATTTTTTTCAGTTTTTGTGGATGACATTGGCAACCTCGATCCTATTCTAGGGAGCGGTTTTGATTCATCATACGGATTCACATACATGGCCGATGTCATAATTCCAAACTAGAACAAAGGGACAGGATAACTATCCCCCAACAAGATGTCCCAAGCATTCCTATATCCCTGGGTGTAGCATAGTCACTTGCCTGTTTCAAAATCAGTTTGAAAAAATAATCCAATCGCGATCATGTCTCCATTTTTTTCGAGGTAAGAAATCCAATGAGACTATGAAACTATTACTTAGGAACCAGTTATATATATAACATTATCATACAAAAGACATTACATACCCTAAGAATCCAGACCACTGCCTAGAGTGGTTGATGATCTCGATCTCATCGCCAGAAAAGGATTGGTTCGGCAAAAATCCCTTTGTTAGGACATATCTGGAACTCTTAGGGATAGTCTAGTTGGTGGTTAAACCAACCCATTTCAAAAATATGCTCGTCAAATTGGATCATTTCCCCAGGGTTCGGGGTGAAAATTCAAAAAAATCTGTGAAACCACCACCTAGTAACTAGTACACCCAGTGGTTGAAGTCACCCAAATTCACTTCGGGGAGACCAGCATCTGCATGGGTTATCCGTTATCCCTGTGCTATTTCTCACCTCATCAGCCCTGATGTTATATTCCAATTCGACTATTCCCACACCTCTCACAGGCATGCACTGCTGCTCCCACAGCGCCAACCTGGAGAATCGTGAAATCGACGATTTCATGAGTGACGACCAAAATTGAATTACACCTTGGAAGATTAACGGCTGGAACCTACAGCCATGACCCATTGAGAGAGGAAAATGATCGTCCAAACCTCCATGATTATGTTCCATATTAATCTTCAGGGGTGTACCTTTCCTTCCAAACCCAATGGTCCTTCAATTCTGACATTCCCAAGTTTTCTGCTGTCATCAACGTCGCTGTAAGCAATGCAAGGACTTCTGTTAGCCAAGAAACACCCTGCAGTCGTAAGGATGTGACTTCTTCCAAGAGCAACATCCTAAGTCGATGATTCAACCAACAGGTGATACACCATGAAGGTAGAAAGTGAACTGCTGGATACCCCTGGAACATATATATGTGATATGTATATCATATGTGTAAATATATATATATATATTTGAATTTGTATATCTTTGAAAGCACCTCCATGTTCAAGAGAAAGAGCATTCTTTTCCAGCAACATTGTCTTAAAGTTTGCAGTGTAATTGCTTTATAGGTCACTTAGAATACTGCACCTTCATGCGCCAGTGTTCAGCAAATCTGTGTCCAAAACATATCCAAATTGAAACTAGAGCTAGGGTTGTGCTGAGAAGGTTCTCGGGGTGAAGCAGGGCTAGGTATATATTGTACATCCCCGGATCACCAATGGGTTGATACAACCTTCTGTTTAGAAAGCACACATTTCAATCCCAAAGCACTTTGATACAACTTAAAAAAAAAACTAGTTCAACAAATTATCACTGGTCAACCTTCCCCCCTTATCGTAACACCCCTCAGAAATAAGAGTTTAATAAGGCCTTATCAGGGGAAACCAATGGTTTTCAAAAGCTCTTAATAAGGCTGGGTATTTTTTTGGGGGGGGAGGTAGCTTAGGGGGGGGTAGGTGGCTAGCCATGAACAAAAACCCAAAAGTTCAGACCAAACTTAGACGACAAAAAACACAGAACCAAATCAACAAACACCCACCCTGTTTGGATAGCAACGCAACATAATCATAACATAACCTGTTGTAACATACCAAATAGTACAAATACAACTTACGAGGGTGTCCATGGAAGTTAGTAACTAGTAAGTTGGTTTATAAGCTATTTACGGCTTACGGCAATTAGAACCTACTTATAGGGGTGAAAAAAATCCAGTTACTAAGTACCAGCAGGACATCCCAGTCAGTACAATTCACCAATCCAAATTATCCGGCCATGTTTTGGAGTCAGTTTCCCTTACCAAACAACCGCATTTAGGTGAAATAAACCAACTTACCTTCACAATGGTGAATCGATCACTTCCAGCCGGACAGACCCTTTTCTGAAGCTCCAAAATGTCCAATTCCAAGGTACGATACTCTCCATGCCGCACTTTTGGCAGAGGTACCTCCATCAAACGATGATGGTTGAAGGTTTGTTGGGCTGCTTTTTGTTGGCCCATTTGCAAAATATATCCCATACACTCAATTAGTATGGTATATTTACCTACATTTACCGTAAAATTCACCAAATGTATCCAAATGTGGGTTAGTATACCATTGAGTGCCTGAATATCTTCAAATTGATTCAAATTGGATCATTTCTCCCATCTTTTAAGCGGCTAAACATGACACATCAGTGAGCTTCTCACCTATAGATTGGACGCCCTCAAGTTAGCCCCTCAGATGGAAGATTTTAGGGGGGTGACAGTTCAGACCTCCTCCAGTTCGGTGTGTCAAGTTCGTCCCTCCCTAAGAATCATAGGAACCCTCCCCAAAAAAGAATGCGAATTGACAGAGTTTTTTGGGGATCTCCAGTGTCCCCACCAGTGACTTGAGATCCCATAAATGCCATAAGGGCTGACTCATGATGTTGCGTAGAAAATTGCATGGTGTAGGTAAGGCAATAAACATCCTAGGTGGTTGGCCGGATTTCAGCCATCAACATTATGAAGCTAGTATCTCAGTATCCAATGTGTTTTCGGGCCTCACACATTGAGACACACCCTATTTTTTTGTCAATGAGTCGAAAATCCGGAGCGAGGGTCCCCGAAAAGAGCGGGCACTTCGAGGAGTTGCACTCATTTGGAAGAACTTGTGAATGTTTATGAAGCATTGGAAAGTGGGCAATCTCTATAAGATATCAGATACCCCAACATACCATACCATACCCCTCTAATAAAACCCCAGGCATCCCCTTTCACACCCAAATGAAAGGGGGAATTCCGAATTATAAACTATTGGTTTGGGGCTATGGAGTATGTTCCCAGGATATGTTTGTTGGAAAATTATTAGACAATCAGGTTGTCCATGATGCCCAACATAGGGATGAAGTCATCTCTAAGTTGAGCTAGAAAAAAAAAAACAACCTGGGTTGTTTTGGCTATTTTCCCCTAGACATCCAGTCATACCTTGTGATTTGTACAGACTAAAAGAGCTGGACTTTCTTGGTGTATAGATGTGTTTCCGTTGAAAAAAACGCATGCTAAGAGTATACGCATGACTTGACCGCCCTGGAAGGGACTAGAACCCGCAAACGCTTTTCAAATGTCGCTTTCAAAAAACCTTGTCTGTTAGCTCCAGTCCAAAAACTAGGTCGCTTCGCATTCTGCTTAGGGCTTTGACAGATTACCTGCAAAACTGTTGTATTTCATTTTCGACCACCAGTGCTAGTTGACTTAAGGGAGACAGAAAATGATTGTCCGATTGTCCCTATAGACATCCAAACACCTTCTGAGGAGGTATGAATGAACCTCTAAAGCCATCTCCTGAGGCAAGGATTTAGGCTTCCAAACACTAATCCTCACGTTTGGTATGACTGGAGGATGGCTAGCCTGGATGCCTAGGGTATTGCACGTGGACAAACAAATTAACAAATTGAAATGCCAGGTGCTTCAACTACAACTGGAGGAGTGGATTTCTTGTTCAAAGCCGAAATTATCAAAAAATCTCGTCATCATTGACCCAAACAACAACTTTAAACAAACAAAACATAATGCAAACAGTCTGTTTCAATTTCAAGTTGTTTTTTGCCACCCAAAAAAATTATATACTGAAATAGTTTTTTAATAAATGCTGGTCAATATTCTGGCACCTTTTTTTTTGGTGAAATTCTGAGGCATTGAACTAGAGCAAAACCAACCTTAACTGAATCTTAACTAAGCATGAAACTAGTTGCTGGTTGAACCATCCCATTTGAAAAACATGCTCCTGAAATTGGATCAATTTTTGCAGGGATCGGGGCAAAAATTCAAAAAATGTTCGAAACCACGTAGTTGTGCATGTAAGTGAACACCAAGTCCTTCCAAAAGAAAAGGAGGCGGAAGCCCAAACATTTCAAATGTTGGGTCTTGACGGATCGCGGAAAAAAAAAAACTCGAAGCTGGCGGGTCCCAGACTTAGTGGAACCCATACAATCCTGAGCCACGAAAAAAAAACGGTGTCCCTTACTTTCCATTCAATCCTGGTTGATTAATAGGGTCCATACATTGGTTTATTATAGTCCCTGTATAACTGGGCAGTATAATGCCCTATGCAACCTAAACAACAAGGTTTTTTTCATTGTGCAAATGGAAAAAATTGAAAAAACTGCAGCATTGGGCAGCATTCAAGATGTGGCGCATTCAAGAGTTACAAGCTCTCCAGCTTGTAAGCAAAGCTTGGAAGGCTTGTTTCAAGATTGTTTTTGATATCTGATGAAGTTTTTTATCAGATGTCCCCATAGGTATATTCAAATAGAAGTTGACAAGGTACGAATTTTGTGACCCAAACACTTCTTGATCAGGTATTTCGATCGATGTTTGATGGGGTATATTATACTAACGTAGTAGCTTTACAACTGTCTTGCGGAAGCCACGCGCTAAAAGAATGGACAGGATGTGGGTTTCCCCAAAGTGATGGCTTTGGTGGCAAAAACGCCATGCCATTTTCAGTGGGTGAGAATCCGAGAATCCAGTGGACGGCTTGAATTAATCAAAAAAGACCTGCAAACCTCTGAGAATCCTCTATTGATACCTTGAAACCACCAAAAGCAGGTCTTTTTCCAATCAAAACAAGGGTCAATGGATTCCAGGCATACATTACATGACATCATATCACCATGGACCGACATCAGTTCTGCTCAGTTTATACTCCCAAAGTTTAACATAGTCCCTGAAAATTGATAGTTGGAAGACAATCCTTTATATCCTTTGCTTTTGGGTCCCTGTCATTTTTCAGGGGCGAGCTGTTAAACTTCCCGGAAGTGTTTTTTCTAGATCTGTCAACTAGCACTAGACATCCAAAATCCTCCAAATACCTTCTGAGAAGATGTTGGAACCCCAAAAAGCCGAGCTTTAGGAGATGTTTAGGGGTTCTAAAACCTACTCACAAGGTGTTAGGATGTCTTGGGTAGACGGACTTGCTGTTTACCATCATCTTTGGTGACAATTCTCGGTTTCTGGGCACCTTTGCTTGTAGCAATGAACATTCCGTTGCTAACTCGACGTGACCCAACGTCTGGGGATCCTTGAGGTCAGCTATAGTCGAGGTTTCTATCGTTGAATTTGCAAGTATTATGTGCGTGTTAAACCAAATGGATTTCCTGCTGGATCAGTTCACCCCTATTTAAGTGGGTTGTTTACGTCCCCTAAATAGATGAAATAAGCCAACTTACTAACGATCGTTACGATCACTCTCAGGGACACCCTAGTACAGTATAATATCCATTTTATCCAGTTATACCAGTCATACTGTCACTGGCTGTTACATCAAGCTGAGTTATATTGTGATGGCTTATTTACAATGACAAGCTTTTGAAATGTCAAGTGATATCGTCATCGCGTTTCAAACGGTTTTTTCCAATGTGAGAACCCTTCCACAAAGAATTATGGTGCATCTAGATCATGTTAAATTTCTCTAAACTCAACACCTCTCGAATACTTGCCTTTCCAGGCGACCCTTTTTTTTAGCATGTGGCTGCCAGAAGTTGCCAACAGGTCATAAGAGTCCTCACTCTCAGCTGCGAATCTCCCATTCTTATGGGATCATTCCATTCTGAATGCGCAATCCGGATGAGAGAACCAGAAACCAAATGAGCAACGAAAAACCGTGAAAAAACCCACCAAAAGAACAATTTCCATACAATTCGATGAAATACTGATTGGGTTCATTGACTGGGATTGTTATGATGCTATATAAATGGGTAGTGACTGGTCCCTGGTAGTATTTCATCCCCCCCAAAAAAATGCAGTACCTCCTAAGAAGATACAAATTGTCCCCCAAATTGTACCCTAAGTGCATTCCAAGCAACTACTTAGCTACTTGGATCCATAGGGTATGAATAAATCAATCAATCATATGCCAATTCAGGCCCCTGGGTCGGATACCCCTAGAAAAGATATGTATTTATTGCAACCTGGTTGAAAGTTTTCTTAGAGTCGAAATACGAATCTAATCCATAGGAAACCTTCATGTTTATTCTGTTTGGAGTTTACGTATTAGTTTTTGGCCCCAAGAATCCTTTGGACCCTCCAATGGAAGGATGAATGGACCTGTATTTCGCAGGGGTGTAATGTATAGGTCCTCAACATAGCCATTGACTTGAGGGGTCAGCATGAAACTGATGGATGTTGATGTTCGTTCATCGCAAATAGCTTCAGTTCTTCATGATGACGATCCTGACATCTCATCCTTCGTCGATTTCGTCGACGTGGTTGCGACTTTAGGTGCAACTGTACGTTGCGTCACAAGCAAACGGCCAAAAAAACAGGTGTGTAGCCGTATAAGCTTGGGGTCCTTATAGCTAGGGGTGTTTTTTTCTCAGATGGACACTTTTTGAACCCCCCCCAAAAAAATAGCTGTCAAATTATGCATCATATATCTACCTTAAGAATCCGAACATCTCCTTTAAACTTGCTGGAACAAAAACTTTTTTGCCCGGATCCATTACCTCGAAATTGCGGTTATTTGACGTCGTTTCATTGTACGACATCGGTCCGCACCCAACGACCTCGCGATCTGACAAGTTTCTTCGCGACATTTCGCTGGCTTCAATACTTCAATGAAAATCCGTTTCAGTTTCAACGCAGTTTGACTGTCCAATTGGGAATCATGCTATCCCAATTTTTTGGGGGGCGAAACTGTTGATGGTTCAAAAATCCGGCTAACCACCAGGGATCTATAAAACTCTCTAAATAATAGGATAAACTACCAACCTCAACTGGTGAGCCGGATTTCAGCCATCAACAGAATCACATTTTTTTTCACACAACTCTTTTCCTAGGGATCCTGGCTCACCTTCTGAGAATGGTTTTCATGGAACCTAAACACTTAGCGTTTCGGAGGTGATGAAGGACACGCGAATCATCCACTGACCAGGTGATTGGATCCCTAGGGCCCTAGAACAGGTCTTCATGAATTGTTTCCCCCTAAGATGTCCGTGGTTCCGATAAAAAGCTCACGTAGCCAACACCAAAATTGCAAATGTAAAGATTCCTCCATATATACATATAAAAATAATATATAATATATAATATGTAATCCTGGGAAAATCACCCTGAAGCCAGAAGCCATAAGGAAAAAAAGGAAAAATGAACAGCGAACAGGCCACACGAGCGAGCGAAGCTTTGGTGTTTTTCTACCTCAAGCAGTGAAAAAGAGGCAGTTACTGTGTAGGTTGTTGTTTTTGGGATAGGTGGGTGGGACACCTAAAATGTAATGTATGGTATATTTACCTACATTTACCATGTTTTACCATTAAGAAACAACCAAATGTAGGTAAATAGACATACGGATGTAAATATACCATACATGGATGGTATGGGCATGTTTCTTAGAGGAAAATCGTTGCCTTTTCTGACACATTCGAGTGATTTTTAACCCTAGGTTCAAAGACCATGAGGGCCTTATGATGTTTGAAAGACACACATGGAAGCACACAAAAACATGACAATTGGAGAAACAACGACCAACCTTCAAACAACAAATCAGTGCTCTCTCATTTTAATTCGTTATTTACCAGCAGTTGTTTAACCACTTTATTCTGTCATCATTTGGATTTGAGCTAACAAGAGTCACCCTTTTTATTTTGATCGTTGTAAGCCATTTTACTCTGACCATCAACAAAAATACAGGGGTCTTTGGATCCATCTATTCTTTTTTGTCCTTAGTTTGAAATTTACTAGACGATGTAGGATCTGAAAAACATATAAACATTAGTTCCTTTTTGGCCCAGAACACAGCCAACGTCCACGTGTTTCTCGCGTAAAACCCTGAGCCCACGCCTGAAATTTGTCATCAAATAATCAAATCCTCTCTTCTGTGATGGTCATTCTGCCTTTGGCGATGTCCACATATTCTTTCACCAGTCGCTCACAATAATCCTCAGGAAAATGTGGGTCAGTGGTAGCCGGAAGTGCCGTTGCAAGTGGGCCACGACCGAGGTAGCTAGAACGAACCCCAACGGGACTTCCGGCTCTTTTTTGTGGGAGGGTTGACCTGTGAAGCATTCTATGGTTCAAGTTTTTCAAGATATGGGTCATTTTCTTTCCAGGTATCTTTTCATGACCTCCTTGTGACTGGTGTGTTTTCAAAGCTGATCTTTGGAGTGCAAAACATTTATACAACACCTCAGTATTTGGAAGACTAGGGATGCAAAAAAAGTGTATGTTTCCCATAGGATCCATGTATGATATAGATACCTACATTTGGTTGATCTTTATGGTAAATGTAGGTAAATATACCATACGTGGATCCCATGGGTTTTTATTGATCCCTACTAAAAGTTGAATTTTATGTCATTTCCTGCCAAATGGATCTGTGCACTTTTCGAAACACTTCTCTTGGCATCTGGAAGATGACCGTTTCCCGTAGAATTAATGTATGGTATACTGTATACTTACCTACATTTAGTCGCTTTCTATGCTAAATGTAGGTAAATATACCTTACATGAATCCTTGATCCTATGCGGTTGGTTTAAACCAAGGATTCTCCATTGTCATGTTAGGAATTTCGGGGGAAATTATAGGTCGAGAGGTCCCAGGCACCGATTGACCTTTCAAGGCGGACAAGACAAAGTCGGGCGCTGAGGTCTCATAGGCCTCATGCCAGTGGCTATCGGATCTATCGGAGACAGGAGATCAGTATATCTTTGGATCTACCCCCCCGGGCCCCAGGATGCCAGTCACAAATTTGAAGATTTATTTGGGGATTCTCTACTTTCAGCATGTAATAATGCTGGAAAGGTGACTGGAATCCTGAGTGGGGGGCTAGATCCAAAGTATATCCATATGGCCCGGAAAACCTGTTTTTAAAATAGAGCTACAACTCCACTTTTTCTTGGGATTTTCGGCCGTACACCTTACCAGTGAAAAATGGGATTATTAACTCCTATATAAGTAGGGTGAGCTAACCCCAGTTTCCAATTCATTTTCGGCCATTTAAAGGGGTTACAACTCCATTTATAAATTTTCGTAGGGGCACACCTTTTTGGACATCTTAAGCACCTTTTGTGAGGATGTGTTTAAACCCCGAAACATCTCCCAAGAAGGCATTTTAGAGATTCCAATGCCCCCTCTCACCAGGTATTTGGAGGTTTGGAGTAGCTTCCCGTCTTCATTGTGGCCCTGAGTCTGCCTTCTGTATGTCCAAGATCCCTACTAGATCTCTTGCAACTGCTGGTGCTAATGGTGAGAAAGTGAGACTCCAGGTAATGTCAACCCCTGTGCAAGAAACAAGGTTGTCTCTTCAATGAAGTACCCTGAGAAAAAGTGAAAAACAAGTAATGTAGAAACGATTATCAAAATGTAACACTTCCCCAAGCTACAATATAAATGTTGACATTTATCTGCCAGCTGTGGCCAATTCTTGGAAAATTGTCCAAGCTTCAAGCGTTGCGCCTGTGGACGGTTCAAGGAGCCCATTTGACGGATCCATATCAGGAGTCTCGTATATTTGACCGTTCACTGAACGGTTGCATTTTTATTAGTATCTGCAAATATACCATACATGGAATATACATGGATATTGCGGGAATATCATCCTGAAATCCTAAAATAAATCATTTCATATAGGAAGCAAAAGCAGTTCAGATAAATGGAAATCCGACTATAGATTACATGTCATTTGGAAGTGAGATATGTGTTTAAACACGATTTGTATCTTGAATATAAAATATACTATTCTATATAAATATATCTCAATTTATCAAATATGGATTACATGGTGAAAAAGTATCCTACCATGTCCAATAGTATCATCGAAGGGAGCACTACCATGTCCAATCTCCCAAACTGCTGTCTCTAGACATCTAGTCAAACCGATGGTGAAGATCAGTGCGAAAGAACCCCCTTGCACCTCTCCTGAAGCAAAACTGATTTAGGGGTGCCAAATACTGCACAAGGATTTTCCACCAAACGTTTAAAGTAGAAGTGTTTCGCTCCAGTGTGTGAAAGGAAGTTTTTCAGGGAGTTCCCCGCGATTTCCGTCCCCTGAACGTTGTTTAAAGACATGGAAAAGGGCGACAAAAATTGACCAAGAGACGATGTCCAATGCTGTCTTCTGCCGGTAGTTGCGGAGGTCTGTCCTAGCTCCTGATGCTATGACAAGCCCTGGGCGGACTATATTCCAAAACAAAACAACTCAATGGGAGTGGCAGCTTTACCTACATAAATTACCCTGAGCTACGAAAATTCTTTGTAGGTGAATTATGTAGATCTGGCCAAATTATGATATCTCACCAACCTAGATTTCGCTGAAATAAGGGGATTTCCCTTACTATTCGCTACCTTTTGGGGGCCCAGGTCGTGTGAGGTCTCTATAATTTCACCATGGACCATGGATACTCAGGAAGTAGCTGCAAGCTGAAAACCATCGAAACTCAGATTTGAGTCCCTGCAGCCTTGCACAGTTTCAGGGGTCGTTTACGCCAGCAAATGAACTTAATTGGAAAACTGATCCTGCCGAAAACTTAACAGCAACATCCGCTGAAAGCGATGATGATGATTGAGAAGACCTATTCCTTTTCTTTTGTGGCCCCGGTCATTTTTTTCAGGGTGGCGAGCTGTGAAACTGTTTGTTTTTTCGCTTTTTGCCCTTGGAATTGCAATTGATCGACAATTCACAAGATGCCAAGCACGAATATCCCAATGTTTAGCCGTGTCTTTTTTGACAATCATTCTAACTGCCAGGTTCTGCTGAGTGACGACGCTTTTGGGGGTTGCAGGGGTGAACTGTTGAGGGGTTGGTGACGGTGACCTCCATTTGGCTTATCAAAAGGTCACGGATGGAAGCAGCTGGGGATGAAAGGTTCTTGCAACACATCAACATTGCTTCATCAACCCATTAATTTTTCTGTTTAAAAATCCTTGGTTTACACATCCCAGGTGATGATTTCAGGCAATTTTCTGACCCAGTACTGATACGTATCCCGGTGATAGCCATTCCCTGCCACCAACAATCAACCTTTCAAGCTTAACCGTTCACCATCGCTCGCGGAATTTCTCCGGTGAAATCTGGCCACTTATTTCCGGGGATTACAGTATTTCATATAACCACTATAGTAAGGATCCCATAACAAAGCCAACCCAGATTTCATTGGTTTCAATACTTGGAGGATCTTTGGACCCCACTTAGGACGTAAGTGGTTAGTTAAGGGGGTAAGTTATAGGCCATTTATAACTAGGCTAACCCGGACCCTTATGGGACTTACAATCACCAGGGTTACTAACCACTTACAACTTACAAGCCATGGAATGATCTTCCAAGGGTCATGATCCATGTACCTGGAAAACATAGGAATTCCGTACCATTTGTTTAGGCAACAGCTGGTTTTATGTTTTTTTTTTTAGTTGATGGAGATCAACAGCAACGGCCGGGATAAATTTCAACATGGTTTTAACCATCCCAACTGGTTAGTCCAGGCCGAAACTTTCCCACCAAAACAAACACAGGACACTATATATAACACTATATGGAAATTCTGGAATTCAACAAGTGAACCCCCAAAAAAACCGTCTTTAAAAAAAAGGCCGCGCTTTGTTTCACAAAAATCTAGTCATTCGGTTTTTTGCCATATGCATCATATGCATATTAGAAACTATATATGTCCAAACTCGTCCGATTACCCTGCATATGTATCCTGGGATTTGTTTCAAGCCGTGGCCCGACCAACCCTTTCCCTCCATTTACCTAAATCTACCAATTTAACCAAATGTAGGTAAATATGCCATACATTCATTGAGAGTCTGGGTATGTAGCTTGTTGATGTTCTCATCATCCAGCCAGCTGTTTGGCCGGTTTCCGTTGCAATGTGGATTTGCCGGTCTGTAATTGCAAAGATGATCCATTGTAGCACCATGGTTCACCAGGAGTTGGACAAGAGCAAGCTGTCCGCAAGCACATGAGAGGGTCAATGGTGAATCTTTAAGTTGGTCACACAAGTTGCAATCGGCATTCAACCGGATCAAAAGCCCTGCGACTTCGTATCTTCGTTCCCGGATGGCCACAAGCAAAGGCATGTTGAACCCAAAGATGTGACAGTCTTAGTGCACTGCGGAACCCTGTGACAACCCTTGTTGTGATCGAAAGTTGCTCCGTGTTTTGGAGAGCGAAAAAAAACACACAACTTAAAGAAAAACAAATAATCTAGTTGGTGGTTTCAACCCATTTGAAAAATATGCTCGTCAAAATTGAGTTCATCTTCCCCAAATAGAGGTGAACTCAAAAACATATTGAAAACCACCACCTAGTAACAAATGGGTTTTTCAGGACGTTTCAGGTAGAAAAACCCTCCCTGGAACATTCTGGAACTAACATAGCACCTGTCAATTATACGGTATCCCAAAGAGACAATATAGTCTTCCAACCACAGACTTTCAGGTGCTAGCCGTCAATTTTTCCAGCCGGATAACCCTCCCAAAAAACTAACATGACTGCCTGGTCTTTGAATGGTTGTCTTTCCGTTGTCATGTTTAGCTTTTCCGGAGAGCATATCACTGATGGTTTTCCCGGTACACAAAGGCCCCATGACCGACCCGCCTGCAGCGAGCAACAAGGCCTCAACAAAAACAAAATGGGGCGCTGCTTGTGGAAGATGGGCCCACAGGTACCTTGACCCTGTAACTATTAATCCTGGAGATCAGCGCCTCCAAAATCCCTATTATCCAAAATAGGCCATCCTATAGGTGAGGATCCATGTGAGTTTGGAAGCCCTAGTATCAGCCGAGGCAAAGGCCGAGCCTCAGGAGATGTGGGGGGGGGTGTTTGAACACCGATCCTCACAAGGTATTTGGATGTCTAGGGAATAGGCCACACATACTGGAATGGGTCCCCAAGTGAAAGTTCAATGTGGTTGTCAAACTGTCAAAATCCAGTCTTGTCAGCTCTCAATCTTCTCCGGTGTTCAAGATGACTTGAATGTTGAAGGAATTTCCAAGCCATTTCAAAACGAAAAAGGGGGAGAGGGCCAATATCATATTTAAATGATAAATATGTAATACATCACATACCCTCCGGGTGAATCAAATGTAGTTAAAAAAACACAAGGTTTGAACAAAAAACAAAAACACCCGACATGTACTCCCTGGAAGTTTAACATAGACCCTGAAAATAGGCCGGGCCCCAAAAGGAAATACATCTTCCAACCATCCATTTTTGGGGGCAAGCTGTTACAACGTTAGTTTAAGGGAGGGTATCATCCAAAAGCCATCGTCTTGGCAGTTCCATGTTCAACTTCCATGTCATCAACCCACAGCTTTCGTTGGCCTAGCATTCTAGATTCTAAATCAGGTCGTTTTGGATCAGGATGTTCTTTCTAAACTACCATCCATCTAAGAGAAAACCGTAAGTCCACCAAAAGGTCAAAGCACTTATCAGTGCCTTACATCTTCAAAATCTCACTATGACTCTGACCATATAAACTTTCACCAATTCATATACCAACATTCTCCGTGAATTTCCACCTTTGCCGGAAAAAAAAAAACAATAAAAACAATCCGAAGGATATATTGGTTTCTTCCCACCAAGTTGCTGAGACCTCATAGGCTCCTGTTAAGATGCTGCACATCAAGGGAGTCGCCTCAGTGAGGCGGGCCCCCAGATCCAAGGTTCAGGGGACCCCAAAGACCCAAGGCCGGGGGCCCCAAGAAACCACCGAAACGTGTCACGTGTGAAACCAATTTCGGAGGAAAATTTTACACCCCAACACCCCTGAAACTAGGGAAAACACAACAAAACTCAATCAAAGGTCCAATTAAAACACTGAACCTGAGAAAATTGCGAAAGGAAATTCACATATTACAAAATCAGAACGCTCCAACCCTAGGGATCCAATCACCTTCTGAGAATGGTTTCATGGAACCTAAATACTTTGCGTTTCGTTTCGGTGATGAAGGACAACCCCTTCATCATCCACTGATGTAAGGTGAGTGATGGGATCCTTTCGGCAGTTGGAGTGTGGTGAAATTTGGTCCCAAATTTGAGTGTCGATTGGGTAGAGCCAATCGAAACTTCAGGAAGTTGATGCTGAGAAATCTCGCTCACCCTTTGTTGATATTGGTAGTTTAAAAGCCACTCCTCCCTCACTGAAGTTTAACATACCCACAGTAGCCTAGTTGGTGGTTTCAACCACTGGCGGAAAATATTAGTCAACATGGGAATCTTCCCCAAACAGGGCCTTAAATAGGGGTTTAAAAAACAAATTAAAACCACCACCCAGATTTCCAAACCTTCTTGTTTGGTATCTATTCGTAAAATTTTGGGGTGCAATCCAACGGATCTTATGTGATAGATGGTGTTCTTTGCCACCCATTTCAAAAGAATTTTCGCATCAAACTGGGAATCTTCCCAATATGGGTGAACACACATGTTGGAAACCACACCCGGGTTACCGGGTTTACAGATTCTTTCCAGCTGTGATCCCTGGATGTATCACCAACAACGGCATCCACATGTTTCATGGTAAAATGTTGTGCCAAATATTCTTTCCCCGCAGTCCAAGCACCAACAAGAGAAACGTTCATGTAACGTCATTCCGAGTTGATGAAGAAACAAACCAACAACAACAACAACAACAACAACAACAACAACAACAACAACAACAACAACAAC